>JAJEKB010017038.1:0-19831 GCA_022393335.1 Macrotrachela quadricornifera | reverse complement strand
AAAAAAAGATGAATAAATATGTTGAAACGAATGACATCCATGAATTATATAAACTCAAATTATGCACCTACTGAACTTATTAAATCAAAAAATGAATGTATACAATTTTTCTCTTGGTTTTTGAATTTTAAAATTTTGAATCTCTTGTGAATTGTTCATAAATATCAATATTGAAAAAATGTTTTATTATACATTAAAAAACTATCAGTAAGACATCATTTCATAAAGTAAATTCGGATCGATTTTAATTTAAGAGAAGCTTCTAATAAAAGTTGGCTACAAAAAACAATAATTTCATTTGCTACTTTAAATATTCATAGTCAAAAGAAATAGATTATTGAACTAAAATCCATGATTATTCTGTTTTAGCCATTTAATTATTTTCGATTGAGAAAAATAAGAGCTCTTTCAAAAGAAATGATTTGTAACAGATTTATCTTTTAAAAAACTGTCTCCTGTTTTCTAGATCCTTCATGATTAAACAAGTACGATAGACAAAAATATCTCGTCAAGATATAAGCTTTGATAGTATCTTACATCAATAAGTAGCTATAATCGTTCGGTCTCATTTATACTATAAATTGATCATGCAATTTTTTTTCGTGGCTGTTAACAGTTGAATATTCCTATTAAGAGACATCACGATAATTTTAATTAAAAGAAATGTAATGGAAGTGCATCTACAAGGGTCAATATTTTTCTAGACCCAAACGATCTAGTAGATTATAGAGTAGAAATTAAATCACTTTGAAATGAGTACCATATGATACAACGAATAATAAAGCCATCCCATTAATTTTTAATCATTCTAGCGATATATTATAATACTAGAAAAAAATATCCTGTGAAAAGAACATTCAGTCATAACAATATGGAATACTCTGTCAATCCCTGAATAATCTAACATTTATTAAAAGCATTATGTGAGTGAATTTTGACCTCAACATGCAATAATTTTCGATGATTGCTAGATTACATTGCGTCTGTGGAATAAGTATTGGTCTGATATGAATTATAAATCCTTGGTAATTCTATTTCTAGTCCTTGGATAACAACCGAACAATTTAAAAATATAAACATTATCTTTTACTTCAGTACAAAATAATCACTTTCGATTGCTATTGATCTGTTTGTTTTTGTCTATTCTTTTCTTCTAAAAGTTTCAGCAACAACTGTTGTCTGTACTCTTTTTTTCGAAAACGATCCTTTGAAAGTAATTATCTCATATTACAGAAGCAATCAAAACTCAAGATATATATGTTGAGTTTCAGATAAAAAATGTTGTTATGCAGCTTGATGAAGTTATGAGTGAAAACCTCTCCGATCAAGTCGAACGTATCTACAATAAAGCAGACGAACTTTTGACGTTCAGTATTTTCAATATCACTGTTGCTAGTCAAGAACAGTCAATCAGTAGACTCAATGGTCAGTTTTTGCATTTATAAATGTTTATCAGGTACAATCAATAAGAATGAACTCATTTATTTGTGCCCGGAATAATACAAGAGTAGCAAGACCAACTAAAATTTGTTTATGAGTTTGAAAAGAATTTTTTTTCACTCGATAAAGCTTCGTAATGATATGCGAGACAATATTTTTTTATCGTATATTGAACGAGAACCTATGCATGCAAAATATTGACTTGTTTTTCCTCAATCGATTTTTTTGTTTCGGAATATAACACAACAACTTCCTATTTTGGTGAGCGATCAATATTGATGATGATTATGTCAATCTTTTGATTTATCAATCATTCGCATGATTGAATAATGTTAAAGACTGTGATTCAAAGTCTATCCATGGTCATAAAAAGAGCGAGACTAATGTTGAAGGAAGCAATATTAGGTTTTTTGAGATAAAGCTGTGAAAGATGTATAAAATGGACGATGTTAACAAACCATTACCTTGTTATCCTAAAGGCATTGTTAGTGAATATTGCGGAAGTGTTATCGTCATCCACAATAAAAGCACTTATGATTCGAATCTTGAATGGCACCAGAAAGCGCTTAAAATCCGAGAGTAAGTATTAGAATTGGATGATCTTGATCCTAAGCACAACCATAATTGTATATCGGTAGGGCTTATTGAAAGAAAGACCAATGCAAGTGAGTACTTAAACCGTATGAGAAGGTCTTGATGGTTTTTGAATGAGCATTTGATAAGAATCATCTGTGTGTAGCCACTTCTTTTAATAGTATGGTCTTGTCTGTAATGATGCGAAAAGATATTTGAAGGCACGCCAATAACTTCTTACCTATCATTCCTCGTTGGGTTCAATATGTCACAATATTGGAATACTTCATTATAAACACGGTCAATATAATCTCGCATTACAATATATCAGTCAGTTACTCAAAATCAGAAAGAGGTTTTCTTCTCTTACTCGATATTTCTATATTGCAAGTAAACTTAAAAACATGGATGTTATTTACGAGTATAAGGACGAATGGCAACAAATACTGTCGTATTATAGACAAGCAATCATTATCTGACGGCATGTATAATTCTCCATCCATCTCTATACTTGTGATATACAGCGAACCATTCAATAACTGGCATTGGAACTTAGGTAAATTGATTTTTCATTTCGTTGTGTACAGATATAAACATTGTTCGATTTCTCCAAACAAATAATTGAACAACAACTATAACATATCTTTGAAAATTTTTGTTCATAAATATTTATTAAGTTTCAATAGAATTTTATAGTAATTTTGTTTTCATTTTTGTCAGGAGAAAAAGCACAATTCTAGAAGTTCTCATGATGTTTCAATCTTTTGTAGAACAAAAGAAGAATATTTTAAACATGAAACTTATCTAAAATAACTTCATTCGCTAACTAGAAGAAACAACATTTTTTCCATTTGCATACTGTTGCTGCATATATTTATTCTCGCAGCAAATAACGTACATAATAATTCAGCTAGATTGAAAAAAAAAAGATTATTTACTACATGTCTCCAATTAAAAATAACGACCGACAAATCCTTGCGTGCATTAAAATCGCTTACTTTCTATTTTATTAAAATATTGAAAGAAGGACAAAATATTGTATCAGCGGCACCTAATTAGTATGTGTTTCGAGATATTGAATATTTTTCTTAATGAAAAAGAAAAAAAAACGGAGAACAATAAGTTATTATTTTCTTTGCATTGAATAGCAACAGGGCATTTACTGTTCTTCAACTATTGACGGAAGTTGCATACTAAAAGCCAATAGCGGAAGTAAGTATTCACGAAAAAATTATGTTTTATTTTTAATTTAAAATTCTGTCTTTTTTTATTTCTCTCAACGTTTTGAAAAATCCAATGTACATCTATTCATACCGATTAGTAAACGATACTTCTCAAGAAATAAAGAAAATAGTTCGTACAACAGAAATATATATATATATAGTTCCTAGGCAGAGTTGGAAATATTCCATTAAAATAAATAATTATGAATTGTGTCAGGCATATTGTTAGAGTGACAATGCTCTATGCTTCTTAAGTTTTTTTTATTTTCAATTTAAAAATCTTCATTACAAAGTTATATTCAATCAAACATTCTGTACTCTATTATGATTTCTTTGTTGATTTGACACTTGGACAGGACTAACGTTTTTAATATATCTCTGCCGAGGTTAAAAAATCAATCTTTCTCAATATTGTCATATGTTTCGTACATAAATCAAGATCGAAAGATGAAGTTTTTAATAAGAGAAAAATATATCTGAGATATATCTTTTGAAAAATGAGTGGTGAGAGAAAGAAATCTAAAAATTCGAAGTAGAATGCATCTAATCGGAGCTCATTCTAATCTATTAAATTGTATCGTATAGGTTGTTTAAATTCACCATCAATTATTTTCTAATTGAATTATTGAATATCAACTATGAATTCTTTCAGTGTTTCGAACCACTGACAAAATATTGTCACTATCGAATTTCAATATCTGCCATCTTGACGATAGTTTCCATAATTTGGAACTCAAACTCAATATTAAATTCATATTTATACAATTCTAAAAACTAAATACTTTGAATTAAACATGCATTCGACATTTGTGATTAAAAAAGTCATTTTCTAAAAAAAACTGATTAAACATTACAAGATAAATTTGTTTGTTCTTTGTTTGGAGGTAAATGTTTCAATTCATTCAATACATATAATGTTGCAATGTTATTCAACGAGTGACTGAATGTGTTCCATTTTAAAGAAAAAAAGTTTTTAAATCTTATTGTTTGCTATAAAGTCTGCATTGATATCTAAAATCAAATAATATAATCAGCAGATGTATTATACTATTTAGAATAAATAGGTTACTAATGATTAAAGAAAATTCTTTGTAAAGTTTCAAAATCTAATCAGCAAACAAAAATACATTATTGTTTGAAAATTTCTACAGTATTGATCATCGAGTGTTTAGTTGATATAAGTTTTCCGTATATTTATCTATCTTCCATTGAAAATATATTTTTCGACTATGGCATCATTAATATTGAATTGTTTTGATTAATTCGTATTTATATTTCTAGAATATTTTTTTGACAATATGGAACGTAAATCATTTTCGGATGTTGGTCGAATTAGTGTTACAGTTGACGTTTCGTCGATGAATGGTCAAGATGACATCACTCTAGCAAATATTTCATTATCTATGACAGTTGGTGATTTGAAAAAAAAACTAAATGTGGAATCAAATTCACGTTTAGGACGTCCGAATGAGTTTGAAAATTGGGATAATAAACGGCAACTGTCCGATTATTTTGTCAAGGATCATGAACAATTGGTTTGTGTTGTGCAATGTAATAATGAAGATGAACAAAATTCATTTGATGATTATGATGAATGGTTAGCAAAACGAGCAAATACTTAAACAACATAAAAACGATATACAACAATAAGTACATTTCTTCTAATAGAATATGTTTGTTTATCAAAGCTTAATTGTAACACCTTTTCTCATAATGATCAATATTCCTTAATAAACAATATATGTAGTCAATAATAGAGAAAAAGAAATTGACAAAAAAAAAACAAAGTAAAAATGATGATCTAGTCGAAAATCGTCGATCAACTATTATGTTTCATGAAAATATGAGGAATCTAACAATTATTTTACTACAATTTTTTACAGAATAATATAAAATATTTCAGCTAAATTCTGTGATTATTAGCTATTTATATCTAATTAGTCCAATATATTTTATTCATATTCCATATTTCTATACTTTTCATGAATGGACATTATTGTTCTATATAAATTTGTATAACCCATAATACCTTTTAATTGAATTTCGAGAAAATGTCACGTGAGAATTTTACTATTGAAAAGATTGTAATCTCATTATGAGTTTTAATTTAAATTAGTAAAACCCAAAAACTTCAATCAAGATTTGCAACAGGTTCCTAATTCCTACACTTATGCAATATGCAGCGGATGGATTCATTAACTAGCTCTCTCATATCAAGGACTAAAATTATGATAAATTATTCAGAGTATTTAGCTAAATTTAAGCATACATATAAAGCAGAGCTGCCAACAGGCCACTTTTTTCCAGCCTGGTCTGGCAGACCATCAGGCACCTTCTCAGACCAACTGATATTTGTAATTTTTCATATCGATTGGATTCTATAAGTTAGGATTGGTGCACAATTTCATTTCTCTTCATTTAACATTTTCATGACGATAATAGAAGGCGAGTGTTTACACAAAATCGTAATAACTATTAGTCGAGCACTGTGAACACATCTTGAAACCTTTGTTGACCTGTGGATAATAAGAAAACTTTTATGTAAGATTACTATTGAAACCGAAGATTTTCTTCCCCACACAGCATTATTCGAGGGAAAAACATTGCGACCTATCGCGAAAAGTTTCCATACTATTTTGGTGCACATGCTCATGATCTTTTTAACTTTCTTATGTAAGCTGATTATGCACTCTGGGGATATTTGGAGTCGAGTGAAGCCTTGTCAAACGCTTGAAAAAAGTACAAATAGGAAAGTTAAAATAAAAAGGCAATCATCGCGAATATTTTTCATAAAAGAAAGACCCAAATTATTGAAATTTTTTCATAACTCATGGAAAAAAATTAAAATCGTTTCTCAACTAGGCCAGGCCGGCAGCTCTGAACAGTACTAGCAGATGAACGAACAACACATAAATTTTCAAGAAACTACATGAACTGCAGAATTTTATTACATTAACCTGGTTTTTTTGATTTTATAAATAAAAGTAGCTGACTTGTCCGTATATAAGTGTGGATATTTTCTATACCAACACAAACCAAATACCTTTCTTACTAGAACAAAATCTTCGAAAAAATGCTCCCTATACATTTTGATAGTTATGTGGCTGAGTCCATGCCTTAGAAGGAAATTCCTGGCGTCGTCTCTATTGTTCAATAATACCAATTGATATTAACCAGTGAAATAATTGTTTGCTATTAATTTCTTGAGAATGTAAAATTTTGAAAGTGATTGCATTTTTCGCATATCCATGTATTGACGTTAAATTTTCATTAATCGACTCGTCTGATAATGGATGTAGTCAATATGAAGTTTAATAATTTGTATGAAGAAAGGTTTTATCAATCCGATAAAAATCATCAACTATATGAGTATCGAAACAATTAAAAGTAGTTTTTCAACTATGATTATTTTTATAAAGGAACGAAATAGTCAAATCGCTCATCACCGTGATGAATAACTCCTAGAAAAATACCATTACAATATCTGTCCTAATAACTTTGTAGCTGTAGGAGTTTAGAAAAATAACTGAATGTGTAATATCTCCTACTTGTATCATCAACGTAAAAGAAAAAATGGAATCTACAAAAGACTAGCATTGTTCTCTATTCTCTCGACTAGTGAGGATTGTATAAAATAAAATGCATTTGTTTGCTTGCTTATGGCAGAGTTAAAAATCACAAATAAGAAATAACATATCAAAGTTACAATTTCAATCAATTATACGCTTTTTCTATCGATTGATCAGCTGATCAAGTATTTTTCACTCTGTAACCTTGATCAATCAGATTTTTTAGGTAGGAAGTTCAGGGAACCGAATGAGTTCATTGTGAAGATCTCATTTAATCAAATTTTTCGATGTCGGAAGTCTAGCCAATTAAATGATATTGCTATGTCGTTTTCGTCCAGACAAATCTTCACGTACTAATAGTTCAACAAATATCTTGTCACTAAGAATTCACTCAATGAATTGTTCTTTTGGTGTGTGGTTCTGATCTAGCTGCTTCTTTTACACTGAATTCTAAATTTTTTTGCGAAAGTTGAGAAGATGAAAAAAACATTCAGTATTTGTTGGTTTGGTTATATTGTTTAACGAAACTTGTTTGATTTTTATGATCCAACTCAGATAAGAAATATTTAGTCAGGCATCTAGCAAAAACGAGGTCGCTGGTTTTGGGATGTTTAAATCGTGGACCTTGAGGTGGCAGTATCGGAGTTCGTAAGGTCTTGGCTTCCCTGATCTTGAGTTCAGCAATCTCGAGATCTTGTATATAAAACCTTGGGCATTGAGTTTCAGATGGCAGAATTACGGGAACCTTGTAAAATTAGGATTTGAGATCTTGAGCACCAAGTTGATATTGGATCTCAAAATTGTTGTGTCTCGAATATTTTGTGTTTATATTTATTGCGAAAAACAATGGAGTGAAATATTCGTGACTCGAAAGCTAGTCAAAACTCAAGAGTGTCGAGCCAATCTCGATTGCGATATGTCTTAGTATTGTCCAAATAAAAGCTGTAGGTTTTAAAACTATCGACATCAACACATAGAGTTCTTATTTCAACTTTTCGAGAGTGAAAAAGGAAGTCAGAGTAAACAGAGAGTATTACAATTTTTTTTGAAATCATTGCTTCATCTGGTTGACCAAAGGCCTTTAAAGTCGAGAAGTCGATTTGCATCGTTAGTTTGGCAAATTTTCAAACACTTTCTTTCGATACACAAGAGCTTTGAATAGAGAGTTTTATTGTAAAGTCGATTTTCTTGAAAACAAGTCCTAAGGAACCATTCACAATAAAATATATTCTTTGAAATTGTATACTCCAAATTCTTCTGTTTTTAGCACGACTATTTTTTCAGTAAGTCAGACGTGAGTCGACTAGATTGTAAGTAGTAGAAGATGATCTATCAAAGAAGTAGGCTGAATTATGGAAACAGCTAGCCGTGAGCAGGGCCTCAGTGAGGTCCCGACGAATAACTAATTATGAGTTTGTGAAAATCACTTTCAAATGGGATTCATAGCATATGTCACCACAATGTATGGCGAGAAGATCTCATAAAGATCGAGGTATACAAGCATTTCAGTATGACGCAGAGTTTTTAGATACATCGCAAAATGGGAATTGTAATGAATAGCTATCAACGAAATCTTCTGTTCACTATTGTTATCGAAAATTTTTGAAATAGTCAGAAATATAGAAGTAGCTAGTTGTAAGTGGTCCCGTGAACGGGTGTCGACGAGTGACTAGACGCTTCTTTGAGAGAATAGCATTTGAGAAAAGTATTTTGGCGAATGTAAAATGACCTTAGACAATTGAAAAAACATTCAGAAGAATTGAATCAACTATATACTATTTGAGATCGCGTAGTCGCAGGTAAGGATTCTAAAGGTACACTCACAAGTCAGTCACCATCGATTTACGAAGTTGATATTAATCTTTTCTGCTTGACAACTTCAACGAAATTTGAAATCTTTTTTCGAAAGAACTACGTGAATTCCAATTGTATTACGGATTTCAACATTTGATTAATACTCTAGAAAAGCAAAACAATACCGTTTATGATGGGAGAGTGACGAGTACACTATAATTTTCAAGTTTGCAAATCATTAAATATAAAAGATTAACGTCCGAGTTGACTGTAGCATCACATGTATGAACGGTTTATCTGACACTGATTCGGAGAATGAATAGAATGGGTTCAATCGAAGGCCAAGCAAGTTGGTGCGTTGAGCGTGACTTGTTTCTTTTACTTGTATTTAATAATTCCTAATGAGAAGAATTGTCGATGAAACAATAACATCAATAGGTAAAAGAAAAGCTCTTGTGTTTATGATGATTTATTTTTCGAATTTTACTATCTTCTACAACCGAATTGGAGCAGGTTTTTACTCTATTTATTAGGGTTATGTAGTATCTTCTATAAATAATAAGAACTAATCTAAATACATATGAAAGAAAAATGTCGATTTGTTTTCCATATTTTTGCTTCGTAAAGATATATATTGAAAAGTTTTTTTTGAGAAGAATTAAAATTAATGTTTTTGAAGTATATTTTTGGCTATATTTCGAACAAGTTCTTTCATTTTGCGGCGGTGTTCACTACTGGGCAAGTGCTGTATTGGTTGTTCATAGTTCTGTGTGTTCAGTAGATATTTAAGATGAGTGATAATATTAAACTTCAGAGAATCATTCGGCTCATCTTTCCCACAATAGCCACAACCGGTACTGAACACATACATACCATTTTTATCCACTAAACATTTGCATATTTGTGTATAGATGCGAAACATTTCAATATTGTTCAGCTTTTTAGACAGTTCAAAATCAGTCATGGAAAGTATAACTGAGGTAGAATAGTTCGGCATGCCGAGAATGATCATCGATTCAGATGATGATCGACCACTCCGACGAATATTCCAATCACGTTGCTTGACGTTACCGTCTCTATTGATGAATAAGTCGCCTGCATAGATTCCATTTTTATAAGAGAATTCGGCTGCTTCAAGACTTGTCATGGTTGAGTAGGTCTGAAACATCAGTTGCCAGTCAGCAGATGAATTTTGCAGATAACAAGGCGACGGTGAAGCCCACTAGAAATGAACAAAAAGTAGTATGCGTGTATACAGGAAGTAGAAATATCTAGAACAATCATGACGTGAGTAGTCTCATTTCCAAAGAGTAGGGTACCATTAAAATGTGGCTCTCGTATATAAGGTACGATTTACAAACTGAAGTAACATGCAACGTATTCAACTATTGTAAAACGCATCTTTCTTGCTTTTCGTGTTTAGATAGATACGCTTCCCATCTGAATAAAGAAAAATAATCTTACTTGTTCTATAAAAACGGCATTCTCTGTGCCGCAGAGATTAATGGATATGGGAAAAAATCTACCATCAAGCAAAAAGCCGCAGACACCATGATCAGCGCTAATGCCACTCGAATACACTTGTGCCTCAATAAATTCTTCGACGATGGCTGATGCAGGTAATTGTCCATCAACTCCTAGCAAAGCTATATGCTTATGCAGATAAGCCAATCGTTCATTGATGTCCCGGCCACACTCATAGATGATACCATGCTCAGCATGTGTCATACACTGAATACCAGATAGTCCATCCGAGTCCAACTTGACAAAAGCGCCGAGACCATGTTGATGATGAAGACGATCGATCGCTTTGAGAATAGCTCGAGCAAAAATCTGAACAGTAAAAACAGAGTTCAGTGGAAATAAAGGAAATATTTTTAGTCATTTAATGGTTTTTGAAGTATTATTTTATACAAAAGTAGAATTTATAGAAGCTAGAAAAAAAGAGAAAGAGTGAATTTTCTATAGACTTTCATTCATGGAAGTATCGCTTTTTCAAAATATTCCTTTACCGGTATATACAATGTTTTATTTACTGAAGAAAAGATATTCGAGAGTGGAAAATTACTGTGACGATTAATGTCACTATACTTCCTACGTTGAGTATTTGGTAGTTCGTCCTGAGATTAAGTCTCGATATAGAATAATAATCTGAACAATTTTATTGATCATTTCAGACGGATATTCGGCTATTTTGTTTATGATGGCTAAAGTGGTAGACGTTGCTAGGTATTCTCAGACGCTTGCAATTTCTATATAATCAATATTTTGTCAAATTCTTTAGATCTATCATTTTGAAAAAAGGATGACCTCGCGAGTAGTTTTCTTAATGTGTTTCCCAGTCGAAGCTGTCCGGAAATGGAAACGTCTAATTTCAACTACTTGCAATTTACGTTGCTGAATGCGATCATTTTAACGAATATGTCCAAAAATAATATTGATGTGCAGTCTTATTATTTTTCTAGGTTTCTGAATATGGCATTGTATCAGAGGCATCACCGTTCATGTTTTTCTATACTTAACTGTAACGGATTTTAGTCACTACTTCACGAAAAAAAATGTATTCTCTTCTAACTTTATTCAATAGCAAGGATTTTGAGAAGACCACAATGTATTGTTTAAAGTGCTTATAGAAACATATCATCATTTTTGTGTGTGCCCATCAAGTGACATACGTCTTTAAAAAAACCAAATTTTAGTTAAGAATATCATTTGTTTGTAAAATTCTTATAGTAATGTTTTGTTATATTGCCGCTCATAGAAACGTGTATGGTATTAATTTCCGTGATAACATTTATCGAAGACCTTTTTGACGTAATTCAGATTATAGATTATTTTATTCTGACAATCAATAGTACATAATAAATATAATACAATTTAAACTTATTCAAGTGGGGAAACGTCTATTCTTTCTTCTGCAAGTAATCGTCGAACAACACGAAACCGAAATGTTTCTCCCCAAATATGGGTTAGCGCAGTATCAATCCTTATTTGTTTTATCTTGATCGAAGTTAATGCGGTTTAACTCATTATTTGATAAATCATCAGCTGTATCAGAAACCAATCAATAATATTTTAAAAATTTGAGAAGTATTTCATCTTGGATGATTCATAAAAAAAACACAAAATAACAGATTATTAATCCATAGATGAATTAATAATGATTTCCATTTTGAACCACATATTTTCGGGAGATAGATATCTAGCATTGCTTAGATACATATATTTCAACTACAATGAAAACTACACATCGGAAGATAGATTTTTTAAAGTGAAACCTATTATTGATGATTTCAAGGTAAAGTTCCATCTTTTCCTCAATCCGTATCGAAATTATTAATAAACTAAAAATATACATTAACTTATGATCAAGTATATATGGAAAAAAATCTTAATAAAAAAAGAACTTGTTACCAAAAAGGTTGAGAATTTCGCAAAAAATAAGTTCAAACTCTTGAAAAAGGTACTTAGAAACTTAATAAGCTTTTATGATGGTCTCATATCAATTTACGAAACCTGAAAAGGTTTCGAATTCGTTTCAAAACTCAAAACTATTTTTTTCAATGGAACTGATCTCGTAGTTTGAATTTGAATATATGGTTCAGTTCAAATTTTTGTCTGAAAGATCAAATTCGAAAATCAAACTTTTTCCGGCGAATGATTGAGCAACATTGGGAAAAGATATTTGACACTCACTCACCTCAATATTTTGCGGTGTATCCACTCTACATGCTGAATCGAGATGCGACAATGTTTCGATATATTGCTCATAGTTGTCAATTATTGATCCATTGGGATAAACAGCTAAAACTAGTGGCAAAGCAGTAAAACCCTTTGATCGTAGAAATAAATTATGCTGCGCCTTGTCATTGGTCGGTACATCTGGAAATGTCAATTGATCAGAATAAGGCTGAAGCTCGCGTTGGTGAAACTCGGTCATTGCATAAGGGAATACAAACGATCGACGAGATCCCTGTGTGATGGTTTTTAAATGCCGTTTGAGCATGTCCACATGATATTCGGGATAGTACTCGTTAGCAGGTTGTTGAGCGAATACTTCACACAAAGCTGTATATTTATTGGGATTTTCTTTGAAGATACGAATAAGATCAAGCAGTTGGTTCGAAGCATCCTCGTAGAGAATTTGAATGGCTATTGTGCGTTGAAGATGTTGTTCAACCAAACTCTTGAACTCCAAATAGGCGCTCATTTCAACAGGATTGGGAGGTACATAAACAAGCACTCGAGCACCACAACGGAATCCAAGAGAGTACCATAGAGCAGGAAGAAGAGTTCGATCAAAACCACGTAGATGCATCACATGTGAACGTTCCAATGGTTTAAGACTATAGGTCATGTCGTCGAATATAATGAGTTGATCAGCATCGCCAAAATGCAAAGCAATGCGACGAGCCAACTCAGCTCGATAGTTCAGATCGTTCGAATGTTCGATACCCCACATGGCCAGCGCATCAGCACTGAGATCAGACAATTCACATTCGTTTGACGAAGAGTGACTATCTAGATGATGTAGATTTGGTGTACATTTGAGCACTGATGCAATTGGTGTCGCTGCCATTAGTTGGTGATGCTACAAAATTGACCAAATGTTACGTAAAATTAGTTATTTAGATGAGAAAAGTAAATCAGGTTTTTTTTGAACGCCATCTAAGTTGACTAAGTGATCAATTCGTTTTGCACAATAACACAGATTTAGACAACTTTTAGTCAGGTCTTTGACAGAGAGTTTTATAAGATCAGAGTTTAAGTGTAGTTTTAAAATCGTTTTTCTACCAACAGTGGCTACCGAGCAAATCTTAATGACATTATATTTTTTATACCGCTATGACGAGGGTGATGCTGCTGAAGTTTTTTCAGATTGCTGCAACTTTTATATCTAGTTTTTAAAATTTTTGGAAAATGTCTCAACGCTATATTACGAAAAGAATCATGAATAAAAATCATCGTGACCATCGTGATTCACTACTATCATGATCACAGTCGAGGACACGGTCACGATTACAGTCAGGGTTGCCAGATCAAAAAGTTATAAATAGGAATTTTCTTACAATAATTTAGAAAAGGACGGAGGTGGATAAGAACGCAAATCGGCCCACTCTCAGATTTTCAAAAAAGATACATCACTAGATGCAGAATTTAACGGTAATTCTTTTGGTAATAAATTGAACACGTTTTGAAAAGAATTCCATCAATTTTGGAATTGATTTATAGGCTAATTTTTTCTCGTAATTTCTAACAATTATTTTGAAAATTCCTTACTCAAAACTATTCAATCACTACTATTCAATAGTATCATTTGATAGAGCTCTTC
Source organism: Macrotrachela quadricornifera (assembly GCA_022393335.1). Taxonomy (NCBI): domain Eukaryota; kingdom Metazoa; phylum Rotifera; class Eurotatoria; order Philodinida; family Philodinidae; genus Macrotrachela; species Macrotrachela quadricornifera. The sequence goes on along the minus strand of JAJEKB010017038.1, from coordinate 5,900 downwards.
AAGCTCTACAATCTGGCAAACTCTTCTCCTTTTTTAGTCACTCGCTAAAAAAATGAAAATATATTATGTTGATCACTTTATTTGAGTATAAGTAACAGAAGTGCAGAATCTGTCGTAAAAAGCAAAAACTTCCCCCACCGTTACAATTTTTTCGAAAAGTTTCCTCAGCTAGAAAAATAAAAAAACATGGCCTTCTGTGGATTATATATCTATAAGCAAAGGGCATCGAAAAAGAATTACTTTTAAAAAACAATGCGCTCTATTAATTATCGATTGATTCTCGTAATCTTGGTAATTGTTTTTTTCTCAAATGATTTAGTATAACAGAGCCAGGTGATAGAAGTTTTCATGTTTATTTAATATTGTTCACTCTCTTTATAAAATAATCAATTTTTATCCTTCTTGCTATTGAAATAATTATCTAGTGAACGTTTGATAAATGCATCAGCGGGATGCAACGGGAGCATTCCAATGAAGCAGCACTTCATTATCTAATGAATCATGATGTAATGAACGGTTGCTATGAATATGTCCTTTTAAAATTGGCGCTACTGATTCACATATCGTTTTGCTTCTAATTTTGAGTATCATTAATGAATGAAAGTAGTGAAAGTCATTGATACCGTCGGATAAATCTATACTTGTATAAAATCTTTTAATAACACAAAAGTAGGAAGCTCATAGATAGAGACATTATAGCTTGTGTTTTTTTTCAAATCAAATTGACATAAAAAAAATGTTCACAAAAATATCCGATTTTTTCGCAAACGAAAGCACAAATTCTATTTGCATTTGGACATTGTTGCTATAGGTTTCCTAAATTCTCTGAATTCCTTGTATTCCGCGAGTGATGAAAGTTTCACGACCTCTGTCGATTCAATGAATCTTTTGAGTTTTGAGAATTTCGCGAATGCTATAGATGCAGTTACTTCTTTGGGTTTCCTAAGTTTACTCTGTTCTATGAACTCTTTGTACTCCATGAACTTCTTATATTCTTAAAGTTTAGGATATAAGTTATATTTGAAAACTTCTTAAGGTATTGTTGTGCTTAGTGAAATAGCATTGAATAAGAGTTCTAAAATCTTGAAATGTTCAAAATTCACAACCTTCAAACACTATTGTTTTAGAGATCATATATTGTTCTTACGCTCGATTTTTAATAAGAAGCTAGATGGATAGTGACAGAACTTAGAAAGATAAGATAATGAAATATCTTAGAAAAAGCACGATTTTTTCATCGTGAATGAATTTTAAATCCCGGTTATGTCAATATGCTAATGAAAGAAGCGCTTAGAACTATCGGTCAGCGCCAAATATCTCTCACATTACATCTGTGGTAATACTCATGAAATATTAGTTGTATGAAAAGAATATTACCACGTTGACGTCGTTTGAAGATAAGCTGATTGTTTTTTTTTGCAACTAAAGATAAACTAATGAATCTACTTTCTTTTCTCTATATATATTTCATCCCTTAGCCCTTTGATGGGTGGTGGATCATGTATGTACTTATTTTTTTCCTTTCTGTTCTTCTGCACGTCTCTCCAGCTGTTTCCATTCAAAAGTCGCTCGTCAAAGAGTTAAAGTAACTTTGGATTGGTTAAAACCAAAAGAAATGGTAATTCCTCTCGCAACAAAATGTTAAAGTAGCAGAAAGAGAACTGATAATTTGATGCCGTTTCTTCCATAGAGCAGTTGTACAATATAAACCGACATGTTGCATTTATTTTTCCTTTCTCTTTACGTATGATAAAACATAGTGCAAGCGCCGATCTACACTGTTAACAACTGTCATATATCAAAGTACAAGAAACGTGTTGCGGTATGGGAAACAAAGAAAAATATTCTGTTCTCGTTCTTTTTATGGATTAAATAATTGTTTATATTTTTTTACAGAGGAAACATTTTTCTCATTGAAAGAACGAAACAAGGACATATGTTCTTTTAATAGATACTGTGATAGAGGGTCTACTCGGTACAAATTGATCAGATTAAGAGAAATTTATCGGTGATAATTCAGGCTAATTTTATTCAACAAAATGTTCTCTTCTTATGTCGTATATCTGAGCACATGATCAAGCAATAAAAAGAAGAAAACTTTCAAAGAAATCAAAAAAGATAAAGTCAAGAAGGAGCTTCGCACCCTTCTTTCATCCTTGTAAAGTACTGTAAAATCGAAACAAAGACAAGAAGGAGAATAATAGGTGCATCTCCTTAAAAGTTAGATTAATATTAAAGAAAAGAGATGATGTTATGTACAGTCAATGTTCCTAATAAAAACAATTTTCTCGGTGATGTCGATTGTTTCTCTTTTTATTAAAAAAAGTTTATATAAACATTTAAACTTTTTTAAAACTTCTGAATGCAGAAATATCTTCTGCATTGATTTATTTAAAAATCAGCTAATAATTTCGAAAACTAATCAAATCATTAGTGGTAGTTTACGGCTAATTGAATTTATTCTTCAATAACTTCCTTCTGACAGAGTTAACCTGTTTCAATTTTGCTAACTTGTTGATAAGAAAATAATCTCAAATTTCGAATGTGTTTATTAGAAGATACTAAAAGCAAATGAAGTTTTTATGAGAAGAAAATTATTATATTAGTAGTGTGTAATGTTCAATTAATGAATTTATGAAAAGCTTTTTCAGTTCAAAATCATTTATTAAATCAAATAATTGGGTACAGTAGCTGTTGATGAACCACATTTAAAATTGTTTGTTATTGAACAACCAGAGTTTGCTGTTGTAGAATATTCCTGAAAAAAGCAACAAAAATACAATGGAATTACTGTTGAATCAAATGATTTACATAAGCACCAACAGTTGGGGTCGTAGTGGATCGTAATTTTCCATTGAAATCATAAGTTGGAAGTAGAGATCGAAGTTTTTCACCAGCATTAATCAAAGCAGATCCTACTGCTGGATAAAAATTATTTGTATTAACATTGGAAAAAATAGTATTTCCAACTGTAAATATTCCATTAGATGAAATGCCTGTAGCACTAACAACACCATTTACAGCATTATTGAAAATTGAAAAGCCTAAAACAGTTCAAAAAATATTCTTTTATACTAAAGACATACGATAATAATGACTATTCAAACGAACCAGTTAAACTGACGGATGATGTTATTGATTTTTGATTTCCACAATAAAATATATTATTTGAAATTAATATATTATTATTTGTTATACCATTCAAACGAAGACATGCATCTGCTTGTGACATATACACCGTATTATGACTGATCGTTATATTTCGAATGTAACCAATTGTGGGATAAATCGAATTTTGGATTACACCGATTCCAGCAAGATCTAAAACGAGATACAATCAAAATTTTCCTATAAAATAAATTATCTATTTCCTGATGAAAAGTGAATGCTTCTTCTTTTAGATATAGATTAAACTTGTCTAACGGTCAAGTTGACTTACTAGCATTGATGACAATATTATTAGTAATTGTTGCTCCTGACGTACATTGTATGCCAAGATCAGCTGTACCAGCCTGAATTGCAATATTACCATCAATTAAATTTCGTCCACGATTATAATCATCATAAACAACAATACAAGGACCAACTACTTTATAACAAGCATTGTTTCGAATTCGAACATTGAATGAGCCAGACTATGATAACAAAAGTTTATGCAAAGAAATAATAATAATGAAATGATATTTACCTTAACTTGAAAGCCAGCTCGCGCTCCTCCTTGTGAACCAAGTGTATCATGACAATAATTATGATCAAGTATGGAATCTCGAACTCGACATGCATCATTCACACATCCGAAATAAACACATTCACCCGTTGTTGCACCTCAATTTTACAAATAAACTCAAATAATAAAAAGAAAATACATACATAATACTATGCTTACCCAGAGCATTTGTATTTGTAATTTCACTATTTCTTAATGTTATATTGCTATATTCATTTCCAGCATCGTTAGCTGAAAATGCTGTTCCAGTAGTGTTGTAAATGTAAATATTATCGAAAATTGCATTGGTTGTGACTATATATCAATGAAACCGAATATAAAGATTAAAGAAAAATTTGACGATACTTACCACCTGGTCCTAAGCGCACACCTCTTGATCCTTTAGTAAATGCAATACCTTTCACCATAAAATTTGATCCTTGAATATTAATAATATTCTGGACATTAGCACCAGCTTGTGCACACTGAATCACTGGACGTGGTTCATTTGCTGCACCTTGAATGATAATTGGCTGTGTCAATAGGCCGTTCAAAGTTAGTTGGAAGTAGCCAGAGCCAGCAGTAATATAGGTACCATGATGAATTGTAGCAACATCACCTGCTTTTAAATTTGTCAAAATCGATTGCCAGTTTGTTGTTGAAGTAGTAATATCATACACTGTACTTTGGGTGTGACCAATAATAGCACAAAAAATAATCACCATTAATAGTGACATCGTTTTTATTTGGACCAATATTTATTCAAAGCTTATCTATCTATAAGTAATCTATTTGTAGTATTCTACTGTTTATATTTTTAATTCAAACAAAACTTTTTGATGATAAAAAGCTGAAGATTTTTGTCTGGATGAGAAAAATTTTCAAAACTGACCTTAATTAAAATTATATATCGAGACTTGTAACAAGAAAAGCGTTCTTAAAACATGATCTATATGACAATACACAATATTTTATGATGGTGTTTGGGATTGTATAGGGACAGATTCCATCATAATGCTATGAAATGAATACAAACCTGTCTTCGTTGTATACTTTTGGAAACGGTTGTTTATAAACGTCAATTTGCATTTGAATTAAAACGGTAACTAATGAACAAAATCGATTACATCTACTCATATATATATATGATGAAAGAAGCCTTATTTGCGTTGCTATTTTCTTCATGCAATCCACATTATATACAATGTATATTTAGTGTCGTTAAGAAAAATAAATATAAATGTGCTTTTACAGTAATATTTCAAGAAATATCAGAGCAGAAGAAAATTATAGGTTATGAGCCAAATGTACCGGCCATTATGGTGCGATATTTTTGCTACTTCTGCATTACTAATCTTCAAATTAATTTTTGTTTTCTTTTTCATTTCTGTAATGATGAAGACCTTTCTCTTCTTTCTTGCTCTTAGGCATTTTAATATGATCGGATGTTATTCGATTCTATGCTAACAAAACAAATATATACGAAGCTTACCGGGTTTCATTAAAAAATCATTGTGGCAAATGTATTCCATGGATACCAATCTATGCAATTGATTATGTTGACTAAAAAAATAAAGTCCCTCAGGTACATTTTATTTCCAAAAAGTTAATGGTAAGTGACGCACAAGAAAGCATTCATTCCACGTTATAGTGAAATAACCAAAAGATACAGCAAATTGAAAGATATAAGACAGAGTCACTTATGACAATAACAATCAAATATTGCATAGAACATTTTTGTACAAGAAATATTTGAAATAACATGTACGCTAATACTTTTATAGAAATGAAATTTTATCAAAAAACAAATCAAAAAGTTTTGATATATATTGTTTTCTGCTCGTTCAAGGTTTGAATAATAGGTCAATTCATACTCGAATTGGGAAATGAGATGATTTTTCGGTTAATCCTTTGTTGACCAGTGTTACTCATATATTACAAGCACAATTAAACTTAAATATAGTTATTATATATAGCTGACATGAGAATCCAATTAAGTTTGAAATGTGCAAAATATTGGTAAAAAAGAAAAAACAAAATTTATTATAAAAAGATTGAAAACCATTTTCACAATCTTTGTTTGCCTTCCAACCATCTGCTTTTAATAAATTACATGGATTCAGTTATAATAAAAACTACTCTAAAACAAACTGAGAATGAATCTACAATTTTTCAACCATTTGCTGAAAAAAAA
>JAJEKB010017037.1:0-13476 GCA_022393335.1 Macrotrachela quadricornifera | reverse complement strand
ATAGTTACTAGATCAGCACTATAACCAAGTTATTCTGTTACGCGTAACCAAACATATTGAATCCCTGTTCACATCCATGAGCGATTATATCGATATCCCTGTTACGTCAGTCTAGGGCCAAGTGAATCGACAGTCGATGAACGTTACTTGTTGTTTATTTGAATCGATATATGAACACACGCAATAAATAATAAAATGAAATGTATGTAATAGATAATCAGTTGATATACGCACACAATAATAACACACAACAATTTCACAAAAATATACTTGTAAATCTTGTCGTATAAGTCTGACCACGAAGAGACTCTTGCTCTGCCGTAACTACTAACTAACTTCTTGTGGCTTCTAACTAACTGAGCTCTACTCCTCTTTTCTTTCCACTTCTTTTATATCCTCGGTATCTCTCTCTTTCTATTTTCTCTTTCAATTTTTTTTTTGGAGAATTCAATACAACCTCCACTCCTGTTTGATCCGGGATATCTTTATTAATATTCCAGATGTACTATCCTTGTAACGTTCATATCCTTGATCTTTCATCGGATAATCACTTTGTAACAGTAGTTATGTATTCTGCTCTTACGTGATATTAAACTAAGCTGACGTTCAACTGACCTTTCTATCTGTATGTGAAAAGAACAAAGAATATTCTCAAGGGAAAGATATGTAGATATTTAAATAAAGGAGGGTATCTATGTTTACATCGATAGGGGGACACGTGATTATATGAATACAGAAGAATATAAATTATTGGCACAGACGTGCGATAAATATCTGGTACTTTTATACTATTTGATATACGTTAGAAATAAATTTATACACAGAACAGCATACTAAGTATCTAACACTTGAAACAGCACTTCTACGAGAAAGAGTTGAGCGAGTTGATAGACGAGCGTTACTTGTCATGATATGGACAGCTACAAACTCAACGTTGAAAATAAATGCTAATAAAAAAACAAGAAATACAGTAATATTTTTTATGCGAAAAATAATAAACAAAGCTTAAGATATTTGAGAACATCAGCAAATCCAATTTGATCTAATCAACATGCTTTCTCAATATACGAGATAATTTTATCTAGCTTATGACACAGAGGAAACATGTTGTGTCTTTGTAAAACTCATTTTTGAATTCATGAAAAACCATTCGACAATTTAGGGAACGACAGGAAACGCCGTCTTTTTTCCCTTAGGATGATGCTGTGTTGTCTAGAATGCGTTCATCGTTTCAAAGAATCTATTCTCAGATGTTTTTCTACAGAACGTCATAGAAAGTGATCTCATTTTGATATAATCCTGTCTTGACCGTTACTAGAAAGAATGTACAAAGACTCATTGTATGGACTTATGGAATAGTTCAGAACGCTTTCTATCTAGATAGAGAACGAATTTTGAACTAAGAAGAAAGCATTCCAAAATCGGGTAGAACGGTAAAGAATGCATTGCTTCAGATGCAGAACGTACTTTTCTTGTTCATGAACGCATTCAATAAAGTAAAGAATCCAGTTCAATTTTTCTAAAAATGCGTTTTTTTCGGTTTTTTTTTAAATATTTTTCCCTGGGTATATATTGGGGAAAAGAATGTTCTCGTCATAATAGTTAGAAAAGAAATTCTTATTCTCTACCTCAGCTAAACCGAAAAAAGGGGAACGATTCCTATAAGTTATCTAAAGAAGATAAAAATCTATTTCCGTATCTCAACCAAATAGAAAACCATGAATCTATTTCTCGAACGTCGCTAAACAATAAGATAAAATTTATTTTGATATCTGAGCGCAAGAGAAAATTAATACTTTATGTGGAAAATTGGACTACAGGAAAACATACGAAGGTATTTCTACAGTTCAACTGAACTGAAAAATTATAACCTATTTGTATAGATGCGAAGTAAAGAACAAAATAAGAATACATTTCTATATATATAAACTGCAGAAAAACTTAGGATCCATTGCTGTCTCAACTAATTACAAAAATTAGAATCTATTTCTATAACTTAACTGAAGAAAAAAAATGAAAATTGATTTTGTAAAATTGACCTAAAGAAACAAATAGAAATCTATTTTTATACCTGAACTGCTGACTTTAATTCTATTAGTCTCAGAATCAGGGTCGAACACCAAGTTTTTGTCATAAATTTATTTTCTACTTTATCACAAGTCAGTTTTTCACGTAAGATCACAAGCCGTTTTGATGAAAGAGTAGAATAATATACTCTTATGCGTGCACTCTAAAAAATTTCCATGTCCTGGGAAACTGAAACCAGCTCGGAAACCTTTCGGTTCCAGACAGTACTGAGTTGAATACCTTTAGAGTATTCTACAATATCTTTTCACCATTATCGGAAACCGATTCTTCTCTAATACGCCTTTGAGTATCCAAAAATGTATCCGAGAATATATTATCGATTTCCGAATTATCTGATCGGAAACCAAAAGGGTTCCGGACCTTTCGAAAACTCTACAAAGGTATCCTAGAATGCCTTTTCGGTTTCCGAACAATCTCAAATCCAAAAAGGTATAGTCAGAAATCTAAATCAGTTTCTGAATTTTTCTCAAACATTTGACGCTGTTTTGAGTTCGAAAATCTTTGAAATGAGTTTTAAACAATATCCTTTAGCGTAACAACTTACCCAATGAAAATAGTTGAAATACGATTGGAAGTTGCCGTTACACGAGAATTGCGTAACCTGATAACTTAAGACCTGTGTCATAACTATGAGAGGAAAGTTACCAATACCCATGAGTTATGTTACAAGGTAACGGGTAACTTATAACTCGTAATGCAAAAATGTAACTCTATTAAGGAAAAGATATTTCTCGAAAATCACGAGATTTCATTAATTTTGGTCAAAGGTTTTCAAGGATGGCGAACAAGAATTTGCGAACCATTTATCGAGTTTGTCGAAAATCTTCTTCCTCCTTTAGTGCCCTAGGATGCCTAATATTTCGAAAATAACGATATTTTATAACGTTTGATCAAAGTTCATAAAATATCATTGTCTCTGAGAAACATGCTTTCCGTAATAGAGTCAAAAGATTCCATTAAGACTTATGAATTATCCGTAACTTGCTAACGTAACTCATGGGTAATGCTAACGTCCGCCTAGTAAGGGGCTAGGGATAGATATAAAGAATTTAAAATAGATATGAGGGATTCCGGACAAAGGAGGCGGAACTAGTGTCCGGCGTGACCGCCGTGACTGATAATTGGTCACGGGCACTCATGGATACTTAAATAATCATATATTTTCTCTCTATGTTAGGTGATTTAAATTTTTTATTATTAAATAACTTCATATTCTTAACTTAGTTCGACAATTTTTATTTTTCTCGAATCAAAATACCTATACATAAATACCACAAAAAACACAATATAAAAATAAAAGTACATATTTTATCACAAATATACTTAAATAATAACATATATATCTTTGTTATTAATCCATTAAATCAAATTCAATTAATCAAGAATATAAGATTCTCCTTCTTGGTTAAAAATCTCATCATCCATGTTTGCTTTTCTTTTTTTTTCAACTTTGTTCAATTACTTCTAGAGAACAACCGTGATTCACGATCACGGGTCACGAGCCATGGCCACCGTGAACGTGACGTGACCGTGATCAAAAAAGTCGGTCACGTCGGACACTAGGCAGAACACCGTCAATTTGGGGGAGGCTCCAAAAATTTCTCAAATAATGATCAGAAGAAGAAAAGGAGATAATGGTTAACTTTTGGAATTCGTAAATTTCTGTTAGGACTTTCTTTACAATAGTGTTAACATTGTTTCTTAATTTCACGATAAATAGAGCTCCTACAAGTAGAGTGTTAAATTGGATAATTGAAATGGTTATCAATTCTTGATGACCTTTCGACTGTCAATACGATTGTCTCAATCATGAGAGGGCCAACGAGATAATGGTTTCAACTGTTCAATTCCTTTTTAGTATGGTCTTTGTGCAAAAGATAGACTCCAGTGAGATATGAAAAATTCTAAAAGATTAAATCCCCTTAAGCCTTTCATCCAGAGTTATAGACATTTTATTAGAATTTTCGCCTTGCCATGGTATATACCAATAAATCGAAGGACGATATTTCTACTTGAGATTTTGTCCACACACATGTTTATTTATGAGTAGAATCCCTTGAAAATTTCAGCTGAAAAGAACGTTTACTTTCCGAGATATTAAAGCCCCAAAAATGACCCATACACCACAAAAGATGCTAGAACTTTCTGTTTTTTGAGATTTTACTATCTTTGCAAAGAAACTCATTCGATTCATTGGTATATACCATGGCAAGGCTAAAATTCTAGTAAAATATCTGTAACTCTGGATGAAAGGCCTAAGGGGATTTAATCTTTTGGGATTTTTCATATCTCACTGGGGTCTATCTTTTGCACAAAGCCCATACGCAAAAGGAATTGGACAGTTGAAAACATTCTGTCGTAAGAGTTACTCAGAGAAAATTTAGATTTTATGTACAGCAAGCTAGCAAGATGTGAATGATACTGCTTAGCGAAAAATTATGGATAAAAAGACTTCGAGAAAGATTTCTTACCCTACTTGGTGTTGCGATGTTAAAAAACTTTTGAATGTCGAGCAGAAATTATGCAGTGGTACACATAACAAAAAGTCGACATTTTACGCATAAAAGCTATACATTTAAACGCGTAAAAAAATGCTTTTCTTGAGTGAAAAAAGTAAACTGATCAGGATAAACGCTTTCAAACTTCTTTATTTTGAAAGAATTTTTTTGTGTTAAAATGTGCGCTTTTACGCCTCGAAGCATTCACTTTTCTTTCTTGTCTGTTTGAGTAGGCAAAACGTAAAAACAATTATTGAATTTTATTCGTTTGTTCATTCTTCGTGGTGTTGTTCGTCGTGGCTGTAGCATAGCTTCCAATTTCTGATAGTGATAGCCTCCAAAGGCGGCTAAATTTTGAGTTTTTTTTCTGAAAAAAACTATTCATTCAGTTTGCTAGGTGTCATCGTCGTTCTGTATGATTGTCTAATCATTGCGCCACCTCTTATTTACTCATATGCATATCATCCTCCGTTATTCCATTGTTCTTTTATTCTTCCTCTCATATACACTTGTTCTCGTTGTTATTGTTCTGTTCTTATCTTTTATGCTTGATTCAGTTGTACTTCTCTCCTCTTAAGAATAAACACACTCCATTACGTGGATATTGCCACGTAATACAATACAGCATTTTTTCAAGAAAAACAGAAAAAATAGATGATAATCTCCGTTTGTTTTGCTTGTAACAGTCAGACAACACGATAACATTGAAATGAACGATTCTACCGTCTGATAGAAACTGTTTTTCTCCTCTTTTTCCTTCTCCTTACTTCATATATATATATATCAGTGTAAACAATCGGACAAAATAAACATTGTTTTCTGACATTTAACTATGTATAATCTTGTGATAGTATTAATTGCAGCCACACTTCTGCGATTTGAACCTGGAATAAGCATGGATTAGTTGTAGCAGGTGGTGATAATGCTACTGGTAGTCAACAATTGCACCTACCGAATTGTATTGCATTCGATAGCATTGAAAATTTGTATGTTACTGTTGTCAGAAATAAACGTATCTTGATGTATCCACATAATGCAACAGCCGATCAATTTCGTGTGATATATTCTCCCTACTCGCTTTGTTTTGACTTATTTGTTGATCAATAGGATAATTTATATTTTACTGATCTTACGTCAGTAAAAATCGTTAACCGTATTACTGGTATTATGACAAATTTTACTAGTGCCTGTATCAAATTATCTGATGGTGAACCTGAGTACAATGCTATATCATATATTATCTATGTCACAAAAAAATCTAACAACATATTTATTACTTGGAATGGGAACCTAGAAAACCGCACTATTATTATTCTGAAAGGTGTTATAAATGAAAAATGTATGCTTCGTTAATGAAGCTAATAGTGATGCATTATATTTTTGTGATTCTACTACGAGAATATCAAAGTTTTCGCATGATGAACGCGATCAGAAGACTGTGGCTGGTAGCAAGACTGAATGGGGTAGTGATTTGAGTTAACTAATGTATCCGACTTCGATAATCATCGATCGTATTAATCAACATCTATACATAGCGGAAAGTGCCAATTAACGTATTGTTCGATGATCGTTAAATGATAACACAAAAGAAGGTGAACTGGTCATTTCATTATCTAGTTCGATTTTACCTGATGAAATGATATTTGATAAAAACAAAAATTCATATTTGGTCTATGGTTTAGATGAGAAGCCAGGCGGAGTATTAAAATATCAAAACAGTTGTAATAAAGATACATCATGTTAAGATATCTCGAGGGTAATGGTGAAAGAGCATGTATATTTAAATCTTCTTCAATAGAAATAGTTGAATTCAACTTTTGAGTTCGACACTACTTTTTCACTGATAGTCAATTTCGAATTTTTGTACCCGTGAATTTCTCTCTTCGACCACATAAAGATGACCTTGTCGATCAAATAATATACCTGTGGGACCATGCAACTGATTTGAACTTTCTCCTTCTCCTTTTCCTCCAACAATCACACGACCTTCTCTTGATCCTTTCGACCAACACATTATTCGATTATTATAATGATCAGCCACATAAACATTTTCCCACTGATCGACAAGAATTCCATAAGGAGAAGCCAATTGTGACAAACTATGCCCATAACCTTGTCCACCAGCCACAATCACACCTGCTTCTGCTCCTTTTATCCATTTCGTCACACGATTATTATTATATTCTGAGACGTACACCGATTGATCTTTATCAACAAATAGATAAGTAGGATGGTCCAATTGATTCAGTTGATCTCCTTGTCCATTTCCACCGGCGACGATGATTCCTTGAGTTTCTCCTCTTTTCCATTTTCTCACTTCATGCTTCTTGTAGTCAGAAACATAAAGATCTCCATTGTTATCCATGGCAATGCCCCAACAATCAATGTTAGAAATGATTAGTTTTCCCTTTTTTGTACCACTTTGACGAGACCATTCAACTACACGTCTGTTATCTCGATCACAAATGATGAGAGAATCATTCTTCTTGTCAACAATCACATCTGTTGGCTGTTCCAATTCATTCAATCCACCTTCATCGCCGTCTCTGTCTCCATCTCCATTTTCACCCATATCATCGTCTTTATCTTCATCTTCGTCATCACCATATCTTTCTCTATCTTCATTTCTGCCTGCAACAACTTTTATATTGTTTGCACAAAATTTCTGTTCAATAATACGATTATTTCCATCGTCAGCAATATAAATACATTGATTGTTATCATCAATAGAGATACCAAAAGGAGCATAGAATTGATCTAGTCGTCCGCCTTCTCTATGTCCTCCAGCAATAGTAGTGGCATATTGTTTCCATTTTTGATTCTTCTTGATTGTAAGAGGAAAATCTGAATATAATAAAACAGAAAGAAAACAGTTTCGAAGATTGCTATCTTATCGCTCGATACCTGTTAGTAACATCCTATTCATCTCTAATGCAGGATATAATTGTTATTAGAGTATTTTATGAACAACTCGAGATGAATGAAAGAGGTGCTGTAAATTTAGTCTTCTTACTATCATATTTCCATTTAGTGAAGTATAATAGAAGACTTACTCAAAGATACGACAACAGAAATTCTATCAATAAACGGCACAGAATCATATTGAATTGAAACATCAGATTGTCTTTGAAATCCTTCTGATAATTGTTTTAGATTTTCTTTTAATCGTTGTAAATCAGTTTCATTGAAATCTTCTTCTTCACGAGTACGTCGCAGTTGATAAGTTAATTTAGTTAAATTAGCTTCTATTTGATGAAGATGTGTATTTGTATGTTGAAATAGCATATCTCGGCATTGTTGAGCAGTTTGTCGGATTCGTCGAATTGACTCTTGTTCCCATTGATCAATCTGCTTGATTAATACATCGTTATTTGGATTATTCATTTGTTCAGTAAGAGTTTGTTGAAAATTATTGCAACTAGTTTCAATTTGATCTAATTCTGTTTTTAATTCTTGACGGTGATTTGTTAGATGTTTGTCGCAAAAAAATTGCTGACAATCTTCACATCGAACTGTACTTGTTTCATTATCACATTTTACACACTGTCCTTTACCAGTTGCCATTGATGGATATGTTCGAATGTATAGGTATATAGCTATTAAAAAAAAAGAAAGATTGAAATGAAACTTCTATTCCAGTCGAATAAAAAAAAATGAATGAATGCAAGTTGTTATTTTGATCAAGACAGAAGAAGAAAAAAATAACGATAATGATGGAATATTTTTTTTCCTCGCTCTAACCAAATATGAATAGCGTTTTGCATTCCTTCAGAAGAAAAAACACACATACTCAAAAAATGACGAGGAGAAATAATTTTCTTTTTTTCCTTCTAACAGAAGAGAAACATATGACAGAACATCCATGTGCTCCACTGCGATGAAACCACGATGCAGTTACGTGTTACTATGTTGAGAGTGAGAGTGAAATCCACTACATCTGATTCATATCAGGAAAGTTTTAAGAAAACATATGATTCCAACAATACTAGTATTTGAAATCAAACTAAGTCTTATTGTTCGTGTTGTCAGTTAGATTTGAACTATTCTTCGAATTATTAACAAAATAAATAGCAATCTTCAGCTAAAATGTTGTGCCAATACGATGAAGTCTTATCTTTCATTTATACATCGTATTTTCCTCTTTTCTTTCACATATATGATCATATAGAATTTTTTCTACAAACAATATCTTCACTTTTTTATTTAGATGTCAACATTATCTTTATTCTATTTCTCATTATACAATCAATTATTTAGCTGATCGATCACACAAAGATGACCTTGTCGATCGAATGATATACCCGTAGGATAATTTAACTGATTTGATTGTGTGCCTTCGCCATTCCCACCAACAACTATACGACCTTCTTTTGCTCCTTTCATTCATTTCATTACATGATAGTTGTGTATCTCTGTCACATACACTGATTGATCTTTATCAATGAACAGATAGTTAGGATAGTTGAGTTGATCTCCTCTTCCATTTCCACCACCAACAATAACTCCTTGTGTTTCTCTTCTTTTCCATCGTCTCACTTCATTATCCTGCTAGGCAGAAATATAAAATTCTCCATTATTATCCATGATGATACCCTGACAACCAATGCCAGAAATGATTGTTTTTCCTTCTTTTGTACCATTTTGATGAGACTATTCGACTACACATCTGTTGCCACTATCACAAACGATAAGAGAATTCTTCTTTTTATCAACAATCACATTTGTTAGATTATTCAATTGATTCAATCGACTTCCCTGTCCATTTCCACCTGCAACAACTTTTCCATTATTTGCACCGAATTTCCATTCCACAATACGATGATTCGAAGAGTCAACAATATAAATGCATTGATGATCATCATCAACATAGATACCTGCAGGATAAGTAAGTCGATTTAATTGATCACCCCATCCATTTCTTCCAGCAACAGTGATGGCATGTCGTTTCCATTTCCGTTTGATCGTGATCGGAAGGGTAATCACTGAATGTCCTAAAACCAAAAGATAATATCTTGGCAATTAAACATAAAGGATTTATCTTGCAAGTTTCAACTTTTTTCTATTTCATTGTTAATAGATTTTGGAGAGTAACATCAAAAGTTTCGAATAAAAACAAATCTATTGGACTATCATTAATCACTTGAAAAAGCGATGATAAACAAAATCTGAAAAATGTTTTTTGAGGAAAGTATTTTCGTGAACTCCGAAGTAATGACTAAATGATATCCTAATGGCTACAAGTTCTATCCATGAGCAAGGTTCCAGTTCAAAATTCTGCAATGTCATTTTTTTCATACATTCTCTCCTAAAGATTGAAAAACTAAAAAAATCACCATAATTCTTTTCAGTCGCTCCAACATCAGTCTATATTGTAATGCGATGTAATTTTGATCTTATGGGAGATTGATCTGAATGTCTTACATGTAGAATAACATTACTTTAGAAAAATGATAGAAAAATAAAATAGTTCTGCGTGCCTTAAAAATTGCGTATTATCGTTATTATTGATTTTAATATTACATTAGATGTATCTCTCATTTTTGTTTTTCTTAAAATACACAGACGATACAAAAAAAAGTCAAAAAAGTGTCTTTTCTGAAAATCTCTCAATAGTTTGTTTGTCGTTATAGTCTCTCATAGCATGACATTCATAATAATATTTGCTTTTTTAAAGTTTACATGGTGGTATTGTAAAAATATCTATTGAATTATTCGGCAAAGATAACACTTTATGAAAAGTAAAAATAATGATCAATAAAAATCGAGAATCCATCCTACTGGCTCAACTAACATCATCTATAAAAGGTGATCTTTTTCCTATGGAAAGATTCGTTATAATTGTGAATAAACTAAAAATTTCAGTTCCATTAGATACAAATCACTCAGTGATATAGATATTACAAGAACATATTCGAATCAGATGGATTTGGTTCAAGTCTTGTTCAATGTTTGTCAAAAGCAGGATAGAATGAAAAACTGCTTGTTGTTATTCAGTAACAAAAACGATGCATGTATGTAAATGACAAGTTCTTCTCTTACTTGTGTCATTGGTGGACAGATTTTCCGATCGATCATTGATACTGGAAAACAAACAGGATGTGAATAACATTGAGGATAATGAACACAGATATGATTAGGTTCATAACATTCGTTGGTGAAGCTTTGATACGCAACTAAATCAGAACAATATAAATAACGAAAGCCACAAACTCCGACACCACATGCGATATTTTTGGAGCAACGATTATTCTGCGTCATTCCTTGACATATTTGAGATCTCACTCGAACTATACGGATAAATATTAGATTGATAGTAGAATGTATATAGAATGAAACAAAAATCAAACCTATCAAGCTATAACGGAAAATTGTTTGGTTTTATTAAGTGAATAAAAAAGGACTGTCGAATCTACCTGAGAAGAACCAAGAAAACAAAACAAATTGTGTTTATAACCGTAGTTTAATGTTTTGAAATGAAATATTATAAAATCGCGTAGGTTTCGTCGTTTTATATGGCACAAAAATGATATTTTTCGCATCTTTTGAAAGCAGAGCAGATAAGCGCAGAAGATAATCTTTCAATAAGAACAAAGTCAATATTAATTTAGCACTTTTGAGGTAATAAAGCTTTTTTTGCAAAAAAGGGATTTTGATATAAAGGAACGAATGATAATAACAATATTCGATTCGTATGACGTGAAGAACAAAAAGAAGAAAAAAGAAAGAGATCTATGGACAGTTACTTTCTGTACGATTTTCTCGAGGTAACTCCATGCAAAAAAGTCTATACTGGATTGACTGAAAAAAAAACTAAATTCACACAGATCTTGTTTATGAATATCTGTTCATATATCTAAAGAACAAAACACAGAAACTAAAATAATGGACAATGTCTGTCATATGGGTTGTATTTTTCAATAGTGTAAGACTTTTCACATATTCGATGGGAAAGATCAGCAAGATGAAAATTTTATATCCATATTGAAATCGACCGAGGGTGAGGGTGAGAGTACTTATTAAGATTTGTAAATGAAGAAACACCTGGTACAGTATCATTTTGTATCAATGTAAATCCAAGATAATCTTGATGTTCACCTAATGATAATGGTTCATCATGTTTTGATGAAAAATATTTAGCTATTCTTAATTTAAATATAGTGTGATCTGTAGTGTAGTTTTTATCCAGCTTATAATTCATCCATAGAAAAATTAAATTCTTTTGATTGACCTTTGAAAAATGTAAAAAAGATTTCATTCGAATCTATGACTGTTGCTGTTTTCTCGATTATATCTGAAGTAATATCAACATTGATTAATCGAATAATGCAGCAATTTGTTTTTCTCTTCATTTGTACTAATGAAAAATTTCGATATATCAATTTTCTTGGCATCAAATGAACACAAATCTTCATTTCTATCATTATCAAATGTATAAATATAGACTATAAGTAGAAAAATAAGAAGAAACTTCATCGCAAACGTATTTAAAGAATGAATTCGAAAGAACTATGGGGAGACATGTTGCTTGTTCATTCTTCTATTCTATTTTTCTCTGTCGTGTCACTTCGTATACTACATGAAATGAAACACGAGCATCGTTAACAAACAGTGACCTCTTTTTTTTATTTCTTAATTTAGTCATGATTGATTTCTATAAGAAGAAAATAAGTATCTCTCCATAGTGTAATGGTTATAGCATTTCTGACTGTAAAAGTGTTTCATAAGCGGATATGAGAAGATTCCAGTTCGATTCCGGATGGAGAGAAACATTTTTTTATCTTGTTTGATAATTATGCAATATTTACTAATTTCTTTTTGTTCTGTTGTTTCTCTATATGACTCATCAGGTAGATCGTTAGTTTTATTTTTTCACACAAATGCCAAAAATTTGTTGATCTATAGTTTAACTATTCAAATCAGTACATTGTTCTCTGTCTCATGTGCCTTTTTTTAGAACAAACGATACATGGTATAGAAAATAATTTAAGTCATATATGCACTACCGCTGACTTATAATGTTTGTCCAGTAATCCATTGATTTTCGGGACTAGCTAAAAGAATAATAATACAAGTCGTATCATCGGTATTGACTGATCGGTCAAGAGGATAGGTTTTTTCTACTATTTGATCCAACTGTTCTTTGGTCATTTGATCAGCACTAGGAATAAATCTACGTATCATTTCGTCTATTTTCGAAAAGTAAAATATAATAACAAAAACACATTCATAATAAACTTACTGTACATATCTGTTGTAATTCTACCAGGAGCAATACAATTCACAGTTATGTTTCTCGGTCCGAAATCGTGAGCAAGACGACGTGTCATGCTTTCGACAGCTGCTTTAGTTACAGCATAGATACTATGTCCTGCAAAATCCTTGGTATATAAATAAAAAGAAAGATCATTGAAAAAAAATAGGAGGCCTATCGAACTTTAAAGGCTTGGCACAGTTTTACGAAACGATTTTAATTTCTGTGGCATACAAATCGTTTCGTAATTATAATAAAGAACCTTTTTAAATTTTGAAAATTGCAAAAGGTTCCGAAGTTTGTTTACGAAACTCTCTAGAATTTCCATGCACCATGCACTGAGCTTTCGGTAGTTCCGTTTCCTTTGTACAAATCTATTGATAGTTTCGCATAGTATTTAAACGTTCCGTATATATTCTATCAAACCAGCCATAGTTTTGTAAATGCTCTAATAGTTCTGAATACGCTGTACGAAACTAGTAATGACTCCGTAAAAGACATACTGAATTAATACATCATTTACAAAATTATGAACAGTTTTGTACAAAGTACGCCGAACCTATTGATATTTTACGAAGTCACTGATAGTTTAGTGAAACAATTACAGCTTTCGCATATCTTATACGAATCTATCGAAAG
>JAJEKB010017030.1:0-37392 GCA_022393335.1 Macrotrachela quadricornifera | reverse complement strand
AAATTTCTGCTTGTAAGGAGAGATATGGATGTTTGAGTTCTACTAGAAGTTTTATGACTGGTCTTAGCCGGTATGGGATTCTGCTTGAAATGCTTGTTTGGGTGAAAGACAATGCCATTAATTTCTGCAATTGTTTTAATGAAGCATTTCTTTTTGACTTTGTGTGGGTAAAGCATTTCTGCTGAAGATGGAACAATTTCACGACTTTTGGGGATGTCGTCCAGCCCTCTTGTTGACAAGTCCTATTAAATTCTATATCAATGAAATGAGCAAGTTTAAACGAACATTTTTTGTCTTAAGCTCATCAGGTTTTAATCGTGTTTTGAAGATTACAAGTCTTGCAGAAAATCATGCATTTTTGGTTGTCAGTCCGTTTAGAGTGGATCGAATTCTACAATAAGTATACTAGACAAAATAGTGCCCAAACAATGAATTCGATAGCTCTTGAATAGGACTTCAATTCTATATAGAAGTTACCCATCAACAATTTAGTTTCATGAGATAAAAACTGAATACATTAGAAAATACTGTAAGTATTTGTCATGTTTCTTTATCTTTCGCTCAATATTCGACCGACAATGACTACAACAAATAAATGTACTCTCTTCACAATTATTATTTAAGCAATTGTCCGTATGGAAAGAAAAATAAATTTATATAACGCTGGAAAAATTCGAATATTGTTCATGAAAGTAGTCACAAGTTGACCACGCATATGAAATCATTGGTTCGAATAACGAAGAACTCAGTTGATTATGGACTAGACTGTCGTTTGATGATAGCATCACGACTTCTTAAGTCAACATCTAATTCTTCTAGAGATACACGATGATATATTCTCTTTGTTATCATTTTCCATTATTGGAAAAAATAAGCATCACACGGTTGCTTAGTTGATGTTGTTCTTCTAGGTATCATTAATAATTTATACGACTCTCCTTTTCTTGAATTATTCCCGCAGGCAGTAATGTCAGTTTGTTGTGACCATTGATCGATCACAAAAAGGAATCAATTGTTGACCACTTTATCGAGGATTTCTTCAATCCAGTATTCTATTAAGGATTTATTTAATTTCCCGGACATATTGGGGGTAGTTACTATGCCTAATGCTGGAAAGATCGCTCTTGTAACTGGGAACCAATCTGTGAGCTCCTGAAGATAAATAAAAATAGTACTGAGCAATGGAGTAACAACACTGATGATCAACATCACTATATATGAATGCCTTATATGATTCAAAGATTTTACTAATAGATAAGTCGCTTTCTCGCTTGCATAAGATAGTATACGTTTCGAAACTATTCCGTAATTAAAACTGGATTGATCTGCATTTAACACAAAATCAAGCTTATATTTTGGTATATGTTTGGTTGCTTCACCGACAAACTCATCAGCAGTGTGTTTAATTATAGATTTCTCAACAACTTCTCGATGAGAAACGGATTTTGTCACTTTTCTGGAAGATATATCATTGCTTTTTATGGGGTCAAGAAGCCATTGATCGCTTGCTTTAAAGCCATCTATATTTTCTATTTTTGCTTGGGAGAGAGCCCATCGTTTCACTTCAAGATCGTGCACAGGTAAATTATTATTACGAGGAGAGCGAAACCTATCAAGTACAAAATGTTCTACACATTCCAATTTTTGTCGACGATTTCTATTATTTGTAACATACTCTCTAAATCGCTTTAATTGCACAGGGCATGTAACCAGTCGAAAAGCAAGACCTGAACGAGCAAAGTCGACAATCTTTTTCATGTATTTTAACTAAACTGAACTGATGATTTTCGATTACTTGTTGTTCTTCATCATCTTCGATTTCGACAAGATAGTTGAGATCAAAATAGTCGACATCAGAAACTTCAGGAGAATCAAATGATTCTATAGTGAAGCTGTCATTGTTGGAAAGATCCTCTAATAGATCGAGTAGATTGACTGTGATTGACGTCTCCTCTTCTGTAATACTCATTGAATGAACATTTGACCTTTTTCATGCTTTTTTATATAAAAGTTTACATATGTTAACGACGTTCGTCATAGAGAAGTCAATGGTTAAGACATTTATTTCGGATATTTCGACCATTTTATTGTATAACACGGTCATTATCAACAATTAAAATGAACTCTTTATCTGCTACAATTCAATATAATATCCGAATTAAATGTCTTAATCATTCACTACATTGCCATCAAAATTAAATAGTCTTACTCATTATTCTATTTCATATTGAATTGTAGCAGATAAAGAGTTCATTTTAATTGTTGATAATGACCGTGTTATACAATAAAATGGTCGAAATATCCGAAATAAATGTCTTAACCATTCACTGCATTCATATCAAAATTAAATAGTCTTACTCATTATTCCTTTTCATATAGAGAAGTCAGTTTTGACGTAGTGAAACTCAAGAGAATATTAATCAGAAGATATATCATGGACCATTTTCCAAATGGTAGGTATATATACAAAGAGAGGGATTTGAAAGAAGGCGAAAGAATTCACTCGAAATTGTCAGAAAGTCAAAGAATTTTTTGATAGGTGACAAAAGTACAGAAAGAGAGAGAATCAATTAGAATATACTAGAAAGTACGAGAAAGTAAGGGATGTGTATCATGAGCGTGTAACAATACAATGAAAAGATCTATCGCTATCTTATTTGTTTCATACAGTATTACACTATCATGTAGAAATAGTAACAAGCCATGAAGCACATTTCACTGAAGTGTACTCAGATATATTGACTGTGCTGTTGTGTATGTTAATACGACGAGTTGAACTTTAAATAATCTTGAGTTTTGATTTCCTAACAAATAACTTACAATTTATCTAAGGCTAGAAATTCATTATTAAAATCGATTGATATGTGTTCACAATGTCCGACAGAGCTGGTCGAGTTCCATCGAATGAATTAAGTTTCATAAATGGCTCGAGTCAGAGGGAAAACCTTCGGGCCAAGTACGGTTTACGATATCGATTTCTGGTTTTTCGTGGATTCTGATCAGAACATTTTGATGTTTATCTAAATGAAACATTTTATATGATAGAGCTCGTGCATTCCAAAATCGGCTCAATCAATAGATTGAGTCGTTTTAGAAAAACACTTACATAGGTTGCTAATTTCTCTTCAGAGAATTCCTGACTTATTTCTGTTAGTCAACATCAATCATCAAATATCAGTAATTAGTAGAACGTGAGAAATTTATGTTAAAGATCAGATTACTTCAGCACTCGTTCCTGACAATGTTCTGTGTATTTTCAAATGGCATGATTTATCCTATTGGCTTGTTCACTCTAACATTCAACAAAAAAGAAAGATAAAAGTCATTATTGAGGAAATCATTATTGAGCTGAGCGTTGAGGAACTTTGAGGGCTTTAGAATGAAATACCTGACATGGTTGATCATTGTACTTTTGGTCATTAATTACTCTTCAGGTAAAATTTATATCTACATTTTGATTAAGGAGAAAAACTTCTAGGAATTGAAGAGACTAGAGAATTATATTGTATTTAGATAAATGTATCAGTGATGTACAACTAAATTTTTGAATATCCAACAGAACTTGATCAAAGTAACTTTGATTGAATCATTCTTGGGAAAAAAGATAAATTGAAAAACATTTGTTTAATTAATCTCTGTCTTCTCATGTTTTAACGAATGTTCTGATATCACTCTAAGAATATTTTTTGTGTTGAATACGTATATCATACAATCGACCCAAATTGAGCATATGTACATCATGGGATTCGAAGGCAATAACATTTGCTAATGACAGTATAGTTGGAAAACAACCCATTGGAATATTTATAAATATTCAGAACACGATCCATGTAGGTGACAGAGAGAATGGACGCATTCTTATCTGGTACAATGGATCATTGACTCCAACCAAAAATCTTTCTGAAAATTTAACTTATCCACGGAGTCTCTTTGTCACGAACAATAGTGATATATATGTCACTAATATTCTTTTCAGCGATCGAATTATTGAGTGGACATTGAATTCAATAAATAATGAATTTGTAACAAATGTTAATGGAATATGCACAGGACTCTTTATTGTTAAAAATATTATCTATTGTTCTTTGACCAATCGGCATTGTATTGTCAAAGTTGAACTTGACAATGATCCAATGATGTCGATCGTTGTAGCTGGAACAGGTTGTCCGGGACCTGTTCCTAATATGCTAGATCATCCTCACGGAATTTTTGTCGATGTTAACTTCAATTTATACGTTGCCGATACTGGTAATAATCGAATTCAACATTTTCCATCAGGGCAACTAGCCAGTATTACAATGATTGGCTATTCATTAACAATGGATTTTATACTTAGAAGACCTACAGGGATTGTACTTGATGGTGATGGTTATTTGTTTATTGTCGATAGTGACAATCATCGTATCATCCGATCAATACCAAATGGATTTAAATGCTTGGTTGGATGTTCAAGTGAAAGTGGATCAACAGCGAGTCACTTACACAGTCCACAGACGATGGCTTTCGATTCTGCTGGTAATATATTTGTGACTGATTTCAACAACGATCGAATTCAACAATTTATCCTGACTTCGAACACATGTGGTATGTTTATTCATTGCAGATTAGAGAATAATCAGAATATTTTCATCTTGTTTTCGATGACAATACCTTCACTTTCAAACTAAGGAGGTCTATAATCGAGTTTTAGAAACATTGCGCTATTATTTTTCAAAATCTGAAATCTAGTTTGTGCTATCTAAAAGAAAAAGATCGTCAACAAAAATAATCATATTATTATAGGCAGGAAGTCCATCATATCACTATAGTGTATGATAATAAGAGTTGGTACGAGAGTCATTGTGGAATATTGAGAATCATCTTGATCTATTAGGTTGAGTTACGAACAATTCTATTCGATCTCCCAATTACATTTGAATATAACTAACATAGATAGATGGGATATCCAGTCAAATCAACTTACTTCTACATCTTTCGAGACAGACTATTCAACATTAGAGAGGATACTTGTTCAATCAATAAAAGAACGTGAGATTACAAAGGATCACGTACGTAAAAATATGATCGATTAGCTAGTAGAAAATCTCGATCATTTACAATTTGAAGAAAACGATTAAAAAAAAGATTTTTTGCAGTTTCAGAAGAGAACTCTGAACTTCTTCGATAGTAAATAGGCAGTCAACAAGAAGTTATGCAACCTAATTGAAAACTATTGATAATTTCGAGAAATCTATTGACATAGAAACAAAAAGTCCATTTATATCATACGAATGCTTTTACTTTCTTGCAATCAAAACGTTTAAGCTACCTTAGAGCTATAGTCTATCAATTTTATTATGAGTTTTAAAGAAATTATACAGGTTTTCCTAAATCCTTATACCCACAAACCTATAGTTTCTTTTTGAAAACTTCTGTAGTTCTCTCAAAAACAAATTTTCAGGTATCTCATTCATGTGACGAACCTTTTCTTAATTACAATTCAATATGGAAATAATAATTTTTTTATTACACGAAAGACAAATTAGGCTAGGTCATAAAAGAACCGCTTTTATGAATTCCACTTTTATTTTAATTAATTACTTGTTTTCAGCGCGAATTCGAGAATTTTTTTTAAAAAAGCTTTTTTAAAGAAATGTGGAAATCTCGGATTTACATCAGAGTGTTATGTGTGTGTCAACAAGTAAAACTAATTGACGGCAGATTGGTATTGATCAATTTGTTTAAGAAAAGTAGCGTGGATCCAAGTGATTCATTAGATTCCTTGACTGTACAAAATTTTCAACCATTTAAGTGTTTCTTTCTCCACCATAGAAATCAAGCTGAGACGAGTTAGTCTTCTTTGTGTTCTAATAATCCGCTATGATATTGCAATTGATTATAGCATTTGAAGATCTGAGATTACCCTCACAATAACCGGCACAGATCAATGTTCACATAAGAAAAACACAAGAAATGCTGACATTATTTGATATAACTTAGCTATTTGTTGACGAATAATTCTCATGTTTGAACTCGACTGAGATATTGATGAGTCAATTCTATGTACAGAATTTCATCACAATCGGTTCATATCTTCGAAAGTTATAGTGTGAACAGGTAGTCGGATACACTGATCAATTCTATAATGTACCCACTTTTTGATTACACAAAAGATGAAATAAGGTAAAACGAATTTATCTTATACAAAAAAAATATCGTTTTCACAAGGTTAAAATTTCATCGCTTTAAACATTGTCTACTTTAAAAATCAAAAATGCAGTTAGAAAAAAAACAGTCCTATGTAAATCGTAGAGCTTATCATGCTGCCTCATCTACTGTATTTCGTACCTATAATAAGGTGAAATAAGTGATAAAAATATGCGTTACGAAGCACGATCATTTATTCTGTCTCATCCATTAGAATGGGATCAATACTAAATCCTGAGAAGGACAAAATGTTCTTCTAATAGGATGAAATGGAATTTTATATTAAATAAAAGTTTCTTTAATACAAGGACGATAAATATCACTAATAATCCATAGGATAATTTTAAGAGGACGAAAACGACCTCCTCTCTTTAATGATGTAGCTATTATCAAACGCTATCAACATCTCAGGAGTACGCAATAGAACTTGATACAAACCTACATATCTTCCGTTCTGAAGACTAATTTTATTGTGAAAACAATAGTCGACTTGGAAAACTTTATTTCAATCTAAATTTTATTTGGTATGAAATTCAGTCCTGTATCATGTCTTGTTTGAGTTTTACTCTTCTAGAAAAATATACTTTGTAACTCTGAAATTTTAGTATATCAACTTGCAAATTGAACTGACATCAATAATCCCAATTAAATGTATTGTAATGCATTCCATTATTCTTTCATACTTGACGAAACAATAAAATTCGTTTGAAGTCTGAAATTCTATTGAAATGTAATAGTCTCGCAAGAGTAAGAAAATCCGTCCCGACGTTTCCTTTCGTCTTTTTATATAAAAAATATTTTTCATCCATGTAAAAGTTTCGAACTGAAATTCGTTAGTCAAGTCTCATTGCAAGCTAAATAAAACAACTAATGTTTTTAGATACAATTTCAATCACCGATCCATTTGCACCATCAACAGCTACTTGCAACAGTACTGTAGCAACACGTACGTTTTGTTTACTATTCGAATTTTTCTAGAAAAATATTTCATTATGTTTTGGAGAAGATATAAAGAAATGTGTCTCCTTTTTAGCTTGCACAACTACGACAACAATTGTTGCTAATTGTCAAAGTTATGAAGTATCATGGAATAACCATTGTTATTATTTAGATGGATCAGCAGGTAATTGTACAACTGGTTACAGCCGAGCAACAAATGCAGTTCTAACATGTATAAAAGACCGGTTTACTGGTAAAACTTATCGAAGTGTAATATCAAATAACTGTTGTATTTGGACAGCAGATACGTATCAATGTTATAAATTGAGCTCAAATTGCAATTCAGCTGGCCCATTTGCCTCTGGACCAACAAACAGTTGTACAAATTTACAGCAACGTTATAGTAAACAACTGACATTGTGCGGTAGCAGTTAATTAAATAAAATTTATTGAACAGTAACAAACAGTATAGCCTGAACTGATGTAACGTTTAATAATCAATGCTCTAATCTGCACCATTATTCAAAGTTGCTCGGCATAGCTATCCAGCCAATTACAGAAGCAATAGTTTGTTGTGTAGATACGTATTTTTTAAGTTTTAGTGACCTTTGTAACATCATAAATCCAATAAAATTCTTTAATGATCAATATTCTTTATTTTCAGATACATTTTAAGCTTTTTTGCTTGGAGTGACAAGTATATTTATAGATAATCTTTCTTGTAAGCGATATCTTCAATGTTGTAATGCGATGAATCAGGATTTTATCGAAAAGATCTTGTCAGTGCAGCTCCTTTAGAGTTAAAATGTGGAACTCACATATTCATTTGAGCTAAAATTTATTTTACTAAAAACTTTTTTCAACTATTATTAATCTAGTTTTATAGATACACGTTTACAACGAAGCTTTAGGTGAGGTAGAACAACTACAAAACATAGCACCCAATTTCTATCTCGCACCTGACTATAGCGGAGACTGTTCGTAATGGGAACCTGTCTGCAATAGGAAGAGAAAGAGGTCAAAAGTTTTCGACTTATGACTTCCATTCAACATTTTCTTCAAAAATACAGGTGAGTTCCATAAAAGTTTGGCATTATTTCATATTCTCCTTTACATTTTAAGTGATTATCTATTTTCTGTCGCTTGTCTTTAAGTGTAAGAATACGGCAACATGAACTAAAACTTCTTTTCTACAATGATTCGAAGTTTTCTATATGGTCCTGGTGAATCATCTCCTTCAAATAAATGCAAGCTTTTGTCTGAAGATAATGAGGTATCATAATTTGCTTTTAAACTTTTCGTCTTTCTTGACTATTGAACTCATTCTTTATTTCTTGTTGCTTACAAATATTTTGTTAGATGCCTTAATGTATAAAAAGTTTTTCTAAGATATCGACGATCTTTTGATTCTAACATTTTGTACTGGAAAACATATTCTTGATTATCTACTTGTAGTAAAACTTGAGTTCATCTTATCACACTTGATAATACTTATGGTTTTGCACAATGACTTCTAAAACATCATTTATTAGTTCATCTCAGTGATTAAATGGACCATTACGATGTACGATTTTCATCATATTTAAAAAGAAACACAGCTTGTTCAAGAAAATAAAGAATCGTAACTTTCGTAATATTGCTTTTCCATTGGCTCACCATCGTCAGAATCATGTTGCTGCTCAAATGTATATATCTAATGATACTTCTACTTATTCATGCCCATAAAGTGGCTATAAAATTCAGATAATTAAAGAATTACACAGCTCAACAACTATATAACATCATTCACTTGATCCATAACACATTTTATATGAAGGTGGTCAAATAACACTATTTCGAATTAGTTATGCAGCTAGAGATACTGTTCTTATCAACGAGTATATATTTTCAGCTGATTCTATTTTTAGAAAGATTCTTGCTATTGTGAACCAGAATAAAATTTTATTTTCTTCGTCTTCCATTATTAAAAGTTATCTTTTAACCAACAACTGTACACTTGGAAATTACGTTTATTTGATTGTTTAATAAGAAAAAAATATTTATGATTTAAAACATATTTGGCTTAAATGTAAAATAAAAATTCATGAATTATTCTTTCTTAATTTACTTCCGTATGGACATAGCAGCCTTATTTCCATAAAATGAAAGCAGGATTTTTATTCATTATTAGAAATAGTTTCATTAATCCATAGACAATAATCACGAGTTAAGAGAAAACTTCAATTTCTAGTATTATTCATCACGTTTTTAAATTCTTTCATATAATCCAATCTAGAATAGATTGTAAACTTATTTAATATATCTAAGCAATACCATATTGATTTTGAAAAGATGTTTATCATCTTAGATGTAGGAAAAAAACTAATATCAATCATTAATACATAGATGACATACAGTGAAAGGAGTTTCTATATAATGAGAGAAAAAATATACAAATAGTGTCCTGTGCATATCGATTGCAACTTATTTTCATATTACAACTATCTTTTATTTTTTTTTGGTTTAAAAAAAAATGAGTATTCATTATTTAAACAAATGTTCGACAAGATCATTTTGATTCATTTTAGATGGTTGGCCATAGTTTGGCCGAAAGACAAAATGTCGAATAGAATATAATTGAAAGAAAAATGTCGAAGAAAAAAATATCGATACGTATGATGTCACTAGTGGATGCACTCTAATTTTATGTGAATTGTCTTTTCTCCTTATTTTATTAGTATGACAGTAAAACCAGTAATGACGGTGATGAGTAATATCCTGACAAAGAATAACTCCATAGTTAGGATAGAGTCCATGGCAGATGCTCCCGTGACAGTTACTTCCCAGAGACACTTTCCATCAAGTCCAAATCAAGTTCTAACCAAAACTAAGACGCACTCTCTGTTTCATCCTCACCAACATCTACGTTCTCATCCTCATCTACGCCGTCATTCTTACTCGGACTTGAGTCTAAATCCTCCACTATTCATAAAGCAAGTGTTTCGGGAGCAACTGGTTGTGTCACCTTATGTTATATATCAAAGATAAGCAACCTCTTATTAGTTGAAATTCTTGATATTTTTCTTTTCGAAATTTTCTACGTTTTTCCATTCGATGTTTTTCCTTGTGGCCAAACTACGGCACACGTTTTAGATGTGTCTTTCTCACTTGCTGTATTAGTTTAGTTTTAAGTTAGTAAAGAAAAGCGTGCTGTGTCATTTTTCCTATAATGTTAATTAACTTCTATTGCATATGTAGAAAAATATACTGAATAAGACAACTAGAAATCTGCTGCTATTTTGCACATACTATTTAGTGCAAATCGTTTTTTGCATTTCTCTAAAGTTCAAATGATTGCGCCATCTTTGTACGGAATAAAGTACTTCTGCCACTATTTTTATATCGTACTAACTAAAATAACTTGTTTACAGACAAAATTATGACATTGTGTACGAGATAGCTGAGCATATTGAATTATTTTGGCGACAAAGACTATCGTAAGACCTTGAAAATTAGCTTTAGATAATTTTTGAGTTGATGCAATGCTTTCCTTGTTATAAACTTGATATACAGTTCAATTTGGAGAGTATTATAAAAAATTTGAATGATGATAACCAAAAAAATTATTAAATTCAATTATATTTTAGTAGGAAAAAATGATATACTATTAGTTTCGATGAAAATGACCAAGTTATATTGTATAGAGCACAAAAAATATTTATTATTTATACTATCAATGATTTAAATGAAAGAAAAATAATAATATTTTCCTTTTAATTTTAAAACAACAGTGACAGAAAGAGAAAAAAATCAAGGTTATTCCATTACGAAAAGCAGATAGTCATTGATTACTTGTTTTTATTTGACAAAACTGAATGATCAAAAACGCTTTGATTTTATATAATAAAAACAAACATAAGCATATGATTTCTTTCATCGGAACAATAACATTTCAAGTTAATTTACTTTTCAAGGTTATTTTTCGATCAAACAAATTATATATGCTCAAATGAAATTGTTTAAAACACCAATATATATTTTCACATTATTTTTTCACCATTCATTACTATTGATCCAATGTTAACAGACATTATTCACGATTAAATTTCGTTTGAAACAAAATCAAAATGTCATTCAGATCCATATATTCAAAAAAATAATGATTTCACCTTCAAGATTTGTTAATCAATTACTTTCATCAATCATTCAATACAAACATTACGGATAATTTTATATTTATTTTAAAACATACAAGAATGCATTATTGTATCATTATTATTATATTTATTTCAATATCCAATGTTAGTCCATATGTTACCCGTTTAAATGATCTGAATGATTGGAGTTGTACTCTATCAAACATAAATCTGTTAAGACAAATGAAGGATTATTATAATTTATCTTGCTTTTGGCATGCAAATGCAATATTTTATCCAATAATTGAATGGCCTATATGTGATTTTAGAATGATATTGGAGTCAAATGCTGACTCATCTGCAGAATATATTGAAAATGAAACACACAATTCATCAAAAAATACTTTATCAGATTTTATAATTATATCACATCATGCGTCATTTATAATATTTCGTTTTATAAATACAACTGGTGCTGATTCGCAATATATCAGTGTATTACGATGTAGTTATAATTTAACATCATTAATGTTAACACATGTGGTAGGCTCCAGTATCATATGCTATATGAACTGTACTAATACAATTAATAATTTAGATTTTCATTGGAATCATATGACATTGTATTGGTCACAATATACTACACTTAAATATCATCCATGGAAAACAATACCATTAATAATAATAAACTTAATTCAGATATGGATATTTAAATGAATATAAAGATGATTACACATTTTCAAATACAATGATAAATAATATACAAGAGATGTACAAAGTAAACATAAATCACATGAAAGATAGATAACAAAATGTTATTTTTACTAAAGACAGTTTTCATCATATAACAAAGTTGAAATTTTAATCTTTTTATTTCAAATTCAAAGTAAAAAAACTTATTTCTACATATTTATCTCATATTAATGTTATTGATATACCAACATTATTTATTTTTTCTTAAGTCGTAAAATGCCATAAAATATTTATTTGTCAATATAATTCTATGAAAAAAATTATTTTCTTTGAAGTTTCAACAAATTCTATTACTATTCATTTTCTCGTTTCATAAATGTACATGTGGATATCTTTACAGATGCAGAATTTTTCTTTCTTTCTCTCTCTTCATTGATACTATTTCATTTGTAAACGCCGATTAAAGCTGTTTGCAAAAAAGTTTGCATAAAAAGAAGGTTATTTTCTTTAGTGTTTTCATGTTATATGAAATAGTTTCAGGCTTGATTTTTTCGATGATAGTTTTTCATCAGTTAGACAAACAAATAACATAGTAGAAGTTCGGTTGTGTTCGTTTTCAGTATACAAAAACTAAGATATATTATCTCGTCCTTCTTGAAATTATTTTTATCTATTTAAATTATATTATTGAAACAAAGCCATGAGACTAGCTACCATTGGTCAAGCAGAAAACTAAGATCGTCATGACAACTCTCTCATCATAATATCCACAAATTAAAATAAATAAATTTAGCTGAATAATAAATGAGAAGTAGTTAATGATACGCATTCAATATCAATGAAAAAAAGCTAATTTCATCAAAAAATCAAATGTCTTTGATTCAAATAAAAAAATGAAGTTTTCAACATTTTTTGAGATTTTTTGGGTAGGTCTTTAAATGTTATATTTCAAAAAAGTGGTTTCAAAATATTTAACTTATACAGTTTTATAGAGCTTGACAATCTCAATCAAACCATGTAAAAATGTTCAAGAAAAAAAAATATTTATTTAATATTGAAGTTACTGGCACCTTATTTTTCTACCTTAAAAAAAGTGTCAAATTTCCAAAATTTTCTTAAGTTCGATACTAAAACGTTCTAAGAACACTGACTAATTACTATTAATAAATCTCAGTTTTGACGAGCTTTCATCTATTTTGAAATAATACTACTTGCAACTATTTATATAAGTTGCACAGTTTTTTCGGACAACCTTATAAATACACCAGTAAAGATAATAAATATTTTATCAATGATAAAGTATCTCAAATAATAGACGTGTCAGTTTCTAGCCGAAATCTAAATCATATAAAAAATGTCAAAGAACTCGAATAGTTTTCAATGAAACAATTTTAAAATGTTAATATGAGTACTATAATAAATTGTACATTATCTTCGAAAGAGTAAATATTTGTCGTTATTTCTTCCAAAGACGAATGAATAAAAATTTAAATTATAATAAAACATAGTTCTCTTTCTTGCCTATCACTTGAACAATGAAACAATTCAAGTGAATGTAAATATAAAGAAATATCTTCAAAGTAATATATGCAAGTTTTTTTGCAAACAACTGTAATCAATAATATACGTTTCGTTTCAAATTAATTATTAAACTCAATGGTGAAGTTGAAAAAATGAGTAGTATAGAACTCGTTAATTCGATTCGAGTATTACAATTTTACTCAAGTTTTAAATTATTGAAACTCCGATAATCCACCATTAGCTATGCCGCACCTTCTTCCTCTAGTACTCGAGTAGAGTCTCCGAGTTTTACATGTGTGAACAACACAAGCATTGATTTATGAACCGTATTGTATTTTGAAGAATATGAAAGTAATTTTCAAAATTTTATTTTTTCAAATATATGGCACAGATATAATTAATAAGATAGAGAATTTTTATGAAATACAACAAGCATTAATTCAAACAAAAGTAATTAAAAGGATTAATTTTCGAAAGCTTAGAGTATAGTTTCGCATTTTATGGTAATGTGTTCCAATATCTTGAAAGTAATACAACATATAAAGCATTATATTAAAGTACATAAATTCAATCACGTCGTAGTTTAAATATTCTCTTGATACAAAACTTATAAATCATTGTTTCATAAAATTCTTTAGTATATAATGTTGATGGTAGTATATGAAGAATTAAACTAAGCATTTGCGGGAGAAATGAAAAAAAATATGTAATTAATAAAACATATCTTTTCCATGATGTTGAAAATTCAGTACATGCCAAACTAAATGAAAGAATTATTTGAGGAAGAGTACCAAGAATATTAACAATAGGATTTAAATATAATTCTTTTTGTTTTTTGAATTGTTCTAATAGAGTATTATTAGAAACATTTAAGTTTTCATGTTTTGTTACTCTTTGTCGTCTTCTTGCTATCAATACAATAAGATAACTAATTGATAAAATTTGAATAATAAATGGTCCAAGACTATGAAAAAGAACAATAATACGATCATAAAGTAAAACATGTCTTTGTACAAAATTCATCACACATAATGTTGCATTATTTGAATCTTTTACAAGTGTGTAAGAAAATATTTCATGAATATGCATGCAAAAAATAATCAAAATTGTGATTAAACTCAAGCAAATAGCTACTTTAGGCTTTTTCATTAAAGTAACTGATGGATAAATAACAAGATATAAACGTTCGATACTTATTAAACTGAGTAACCAATATGTTGATCGAGTAGATACAGAGAGAAGATATGAAATGGTTTTACATGTAATAAGATTTATTGATTCGATATTATCAAATGAATTACTTGAACTTATAATAATATGTGTAATTTTGAGAAGAAGTAATAAAATCGAGCATTGGCTTAATATTGATACAACAAGAAGATAATTTCCAGTACCAACTTTTCGTGTTGCGGGACGTTTAAAAGTCGAAAAACAACATATATTATTGAATAGACCAATCAGAAAAATAATTAATGCAATAGATAAATAAACAAATCGAGTTTTAAATAAATCTTGGACAATCAGTGAATCAAGAGTAAAACTAAATGCTAATGTACTAAATTCACAAACACGACCATAATAACATTTTGGACATATACACAAGAATTCTGGTTCTTTCACTAAATTCACTGTTACATCTTGTACACAACGACCATTGGATAAACATTTTGAACAATTATCCGATGGCAGACTAAAACATTCTGCTCGAGAATTAGAACTCGAGCAAAGACAAAGATAATTGTTATCATGAAAACATTTTGGTGCCAAACTTGTATTACTGGGGCGACATAGACGATGATATTTGAAAACATTTGGAATATGTGGATCTAAAAGAAAGAAAATAAAAATTTTGATGATTAAATTAAATTAAAATTGTTTATTTTACCATTTTTAATTGCTGTAAAACTATTGACAGCGGGACACGGATTTTCTAGTGATGATATTTTATTAATGAATGTTGTATTTTGCTGGATAGATAGAAGAAAATGTAATGGTTCCTTATCATATTTTTCATAGATTGTAAGAAGAACAATTGACAGCTTATCAACATTTTCGTTATAGTATTGAAACAAGATTGGAAGTGAAGAATAAATTTGTTGAATTCGTGGCTCAAGTCCATATGTGGGTGAATAATTGTCATAATATCGAATAATTAATTTTGATGCATGATAAGTTATATTCAAAAGATGAATTTCCGTTAACTTCTTTTTATACTCACAATGACTTCCATAAAAATAATCTGTGCATTGACATTCATATGCCTGTATACCAGTAGGATTGTATCTACTAAGACAAGTTCCATTATTTATACAAGGTTCTGAATGACATTCATTGTAATTAATATGACAGGTAGGACCAAATCGATTAATTGGACAAATACATAATGGATGATCTAGTCCATTAATTATTCCTCGATATGTAGGTCTACAGATTGAATTTGGATTACATCGGGATATACAAATATTTGAAATGTATTCGCAATTTTTACCATAAAAACCACTTTTGCATTGACAGATGAACGATGTATTAGTATTAAGAATAGGATAACAAGTTGAATTTGTTGAACAAGGATTATTTAAACAAGCATTATTAAATGATTCGAATTGAAGAATCTTACTAAATCGAAAAGAAGGAAGAAAATCAAAATAAAATGGATATTTCCAAACAGCAATCAATTGAATATTTTCATCTTCTTTGAGTTCGTAGGCTTCGAATTGAATACTATAAGGATGAAAATATATAATATCATCACGGCCAAAATATCGATTTTGTTTATGTTTTAGATAGAAATCAGATCGTGAATATATTAAATGAAATCTATGTTTTTGTAGTTTTATCGAAGGATATATACGGAAATCAAATTCATCGATAACTTGATCATTAAAAAATAATAATGCCACTAGATTTAATGTTTTGTTTTGTATTCTATTGAGTTGAATAATAAAATTAATTCGATCACTGTAAAATTCACAATGAATACCATAATAACTTGGCGGACATAAGCAAACAAAGTTATTTAATTGTCGAACAGCAATACCACGGTTACATACGAAAACTATTTTGTCATCAAACGTCTCTAATGATAGTCGTCGGTTAATAGTGAGCGATGGAACTGGTCTAATGGTTAATGATCTAAAAAAATCATTGAGTGCGCGAAACCTTATATTATGTTGAAATGCAAAATAATCACACCAGTATTCATCTTCACCATGACTACATTCAGCACGAAGGTTACATCTCACATTCTTTTTACATGTTCCATCGAGACAAAGAAATTCTTCCTCTTTTGAGCAAAAATTATTCGACATACCTCGTCGATAGAAACAAATAGGTTCATCACCCGAACAACGGTTTTTACATAACAGATTGTATGGAATGCATTCTGAAATTTTCGAATCTGGGCAACGAAATTCAAAATTTTGTATTGACATATTATTGAAACAAGATGTTTGAATGTTACGTTCATCCAAACCTCCATAACAATCAATAACATTATCTCCAATCTTTGATAATGGAATACAAGGACGATTTATATTAATATCAGTAGGATCGAATACATTGGCCAATAAACATGGATATTCCATCGACCGATTGCATATTGTATGGAAAGGTTGTTGATATTCAGGATACCTAGTAATACATTTCATAAGTAGAGTAGTAAGATTTAAAAAACGTCTATTATGATCCGAAAGACGATCAATAGCAAATAAACCATGTTCATCAGATGCGTCCGAACAATCCCAAATTCCATTACATACATGAATGACGGAAATACACTGTCCCGTCAAGCATTGGTATTCATCTGACGAACATACCCATTGCTGACAGTTGATGGATAATTCGTCTATTTTTGAAGTTGTATCCCAAAATGTATCACAATAATAAACGTAAGGGACGGCAGGCTGTGAGTATGCAATTTTTTCATGATCACGAATATAATTACGAAGATCAATGCAACCTAATTGATGCGCAACCGTGCATTTTAAAGAAGATACTGGCTTACCAGTTCCGTAAAGATAAACATCATGATGATTAGTACATGTCGGAGCACCAAAATGTAATTCTTTGACTAAATAGCATGTCGGCTGTTCATCGGAACAGCTGAAGCGATGTTTATCAGATAAACAAGCAGGTACGATCTTAGTGCTCATAATTTCATCGAGTGAATCATAACAATCTTTAACTTTATCGAGTAAACGATGATTTGATATACACTCACTCGATATTTCACATACATCGTCGAATTTATATGGTTTTCCACTAAAAGTGTATGAATTACGTTCACAGTTCAAATTGTAATGAGGTGCAAATGAAGTTATATTTCGATGTTGTAATTTTAAATTAAAGTTACACCAATAGGAATCATATTGTAATAATTCGATATATTCATTAGTCATTAGTAGTGGACCAATTTCATCTTTTTTGAAAGTTAAATGAAAACCTCGACACTTAAGACGTCCAGAAATGAAGAAGACTTCTGGTTTCGTATCACGCCAATCAGTTCGATTCCGTGCATAAGCTACAGTAATAAGTGTGTTGAATAACCGTCCAAAAGGATAAATCATTAACGACTGTTGGCACATATGACTAATATTCTTGGCACAATCATTACTGAAACAGGAACACCAAGATGCTCGTTGGACGAGAAGAGCGCACTTAATTAACCAGCGACATTTTT
Source organism: Macrotrachela quadricornifera (assembly GCA_022393335.1). NCBI lineage: Eukaryota > Metazoa > Rotifera > Eurotatoria > Philodinida > Philodinidae > Macrotrachela > Macrotrachela quadricornifera. The sequence continues at coordinate 19,260 of JAJEKB010017030.1, read as the reverse complement.
CTTCAATGGGTAAACTTTCATAGTCCGTAACTTCGGTCAACATTATTTTGTATCGAATAAAAGGAATACATTGACCAGATTTACTTGTCCAGAAGGATTCTAATCGAAATAATTCGCATTGATATAAATATTCGCGTAGTGTATCGCAGTACGCAAATGCGGATATTTTTTGAAAGGGAATTCGCAGATTACGTGAAATACATTGTCCATTACCGCATGAGAACTTATCTCGATAGCACAGATGTTCATCGCATCTAAAACTTGCTGATTGTCGGCTACATATAATGGGATCATGTACTTGTTCATCACTGTTATCCATACAATCGTACTCACTATCTAAAAAAAATTGTTCAGGAATGCACATTCCATTTAAACATCGATATTCATCATCATCACACTCGTTAAACTCCAATTTATCACAATTCTCTTCATCCCAACCGTCTGTACATTGTTGTCGACCATCACAAATATCTCGAAAATCAAGACATAATAAACCTGAATCGCATTCAAGGGTTGTATAACATAGAATATGTCCATATAAGTGATCTTTAAATTGATTGTTGTATTTAATTTTTTCCTCGAGTTGAGCATGTAAAAATTCATTTATATTTGTGTAACCATACAGTTCATATTCACAAAATTTGCCAAATGTGCTAGGCATCTTACATTCACATATGATTCTATCAGTTTGGTATAAATTATCGTTCAAAAATGCCGCATACTGATCAGCCATTTCGATACTTGAACTCCAACGAAGTATTTCACTTACACTAATATTTTTACGACGCAAATCAGAAAATCGATGCATTTCAGAATTGGGAGCACATGTCTGACTCCTTCGATCGATTTTACTAGAACGACCAACTCGGCGACAAAATGGTACAATATCATCACTTAACTTCTCTTTGTAATAAACACAATCAAATGCTTCGATATTTGTTCCATCTTCCGTATTATACAAATAAACGAACGCTTGGCTTTGTGAGATAAATAGCGTTGTTATTATAATCAACCTAATAATAATGTATTTTTTATACATTGCTTCTTCAATGAAACAATAATAAAAAACGATCAATAATAACTGTTACAACTTAAAATTTCTTCTCTCAATTTATATACAATAAGTTCTCTTCCTACTTGTCACGTCATAATATCGTAAATACTCTACCAACAGAATTAACAATGAACAGATGGAAATTATGCCGTAAAATAAAACCTAGATACATTAAAAAACCGAATAAAAAGTCGGACATCCGTCAACACAGAATGTACGAACAGCACACAAGTTACATACTCCTCACAAATGGCATTAGAAACTAGAGAACTACAGAATTATTGTGTTATTTGAAATTCAAGATAAAAGCAAATTTTACAGAAATATATTAACATAATTGTATTGTTTGCAGGATACATAAAGAAAAAATTTTTCCCAACAAAAAATGCAACAACGCAGGTGAAAGTCAATATTTCAAAACTTTTTACTTGTTGTTGAGAAAAAAAAATCAGAATCTCTCTTTTTTTTTAAAGACACTATTTGATCTAAACAGAGTTCATAACGTGAAGTAATTATATAATTCAAATATCCCATATTTTTCTATAAGATCGATAACAATTTATAGAATCCTATAAAAGATCTGCCAGCATCGATTATTTAAAAATATGATATTCAAAATATTGAGAATAATAAGTTTGATTTTCTAATTAGAAAGTTAAAAATGAATTTATATAAACATTCCTTAAATTTCGGATTCTATTCAGCATTCCTAGTATATTTTGAACACTAGAAAATCGAATTTTTTATTTTCATATATGAACGTAAAATTCTTATAATAATATCTATAAATAATTTTAATTCCATTTGAACTAATAATAGAAATAATTGAATGATATAAGTGCACCAAGTTCCACCAATATATAATTTAAATTGAGATTTACATAATACGTTAAACATTGAATTCATACAAATGCTTTATATTCCCTTGACTATTGTCCGATTTTTAATCTTGAAATTGACGGTCTGTTTCCGAGTTTGTTCGCAGTTCTGATTGTTTCGTTTCATTCAATCAATCAAAATGCATCCTCGATAGAGCTCATAAAATCTGCTCCGTTTCTAATATATTCTTTTGAAGTTCATGGCATAGGAAAAATATTAGTTCTTTATTTTAATTACGAAGGAAGAAAATAAATTTTTTCCTATGCTTAGGTTGTGTTGCTAGGAGAAGAGTGTAGATTTACAAGGTTCAAAATTCTAATCATGTTACGAATGATATCGAATAATTTTTAGATATCTTCACAATATATGTTTAAGAAAAATTATGACGCGTTCGAAAGTTTCAGTCTATTGTAGATATGCTTTAAAATGATTATGTGTTTTTAAATTGACTTTGATTCTATCTCTTTTTTGTAGATCTCATTTCACTTCTCATTTAATTACAGCAATGTCATATTACCATTATATATCGAGTGCCATTTTTTAGATAGCTTTTGATCCATCAATTGCAACTCAAACACTACTATACTTATGAACTTCATTCAAGCTGTAGCTTCAATTTAGTTTCAATCAAAATCTAATACTATGAAATTCAATTCATTCTACTACAATTCTAGAAACACAAATTCTTAAATGCAGATCTACAATTAATATCAATGAGTATGATTACTAGAATACAAACACCTTTATATCGATGCATGAAATATTTTGAGCACCGGCAGGAAGTCCAAGCACACTAATTCGAAATTTCCATCTATTCAAATTTGAAATAATGCTTTATTGACAAATACCAGTCATTCTCTCATTTTTTTTACATAATCTAAAGAAAAATCCATCAAAAAAGACCTTTTTTTCAAGTGAACGCATCTGCTACGATTGACACATGTGATTTTGAATGGATATGTGGAATAATTATTGTGAGCTACAACTCGGTTATGCTTAAATTTTTTAATACTCTTTCGAAATAGAACTTACTCAAAATTATCGATTGAATGATAATTGAGAAAAAATAAAAAATAGTGAATACAATCTGATATGAAGCCATTAAATAGTAATTTATCTAAAATCGTGTTCTATTCATCTTTAGTTGATTATAAAATTCCCATGTCAGTTCAAACTACGCTAGTTAGCATCACAATCTTTTTATACTGATGTTTTATTTCAAGATAAATTAAGTTTTGAAAATCATCTTCAGTCATTATCAAGATTAGAATTATGCATGTCTTAAGTTAGACATCCCTGTTAAATTTTTCTCATCGTCATGCTGATGCTGATGTTGTTTGTGTTTTTTCACATTTCGACGCACTTTTAAGAACGACGGACAGAGACAGATACCCTGAAACATAGAAGCATCAACATTAATAAACAAATATATTGTGAGTAATATGTCTTTACCAGAGGAATGGCGATGCAAGCACAAATAATTAGCCCTAAAATAATTATGCCCATAAGGGCAAGAATTGCGGAAGCACCGGTCAGGCCACGAAAAACGAATGACATTTGTTGGGAATGAGATATAAATCAAATGAAATTTACCCAGTTAATGTATCAGCGGAGTCACATTTGAAAGAAATACGTGCTATTTAACCATTAATATTTGTTAATCACGGTTGACTGGCTATCCGAGTTTGAGCACTGTATGCACATGCAAAAAAATACGTAAAAAAAAACGAAACAGAACCAAATGAATGACGTTGTTTTTTTTATGGCCCATTTTATTCTTTCATTGATAGGTAGATATAATGCATGACTCATCATCATCATCATAAGAATGGATGATGCACTACATTCAAGCAAACATCCTCGATAGAAAATATTTCTTAAGCGAGAAACATTATTGTTTTCATTACTTAGAACTATATCTCCTTAAAAATATATTTAGCTTATTGAAAGTTGACTTTGACCAATCCGATTGCATCCATATCTTACCATTATCTGACTAATGACGAGTTGATTTAAAAACCACTCGTTTGTTCATCGAGTATGAGAGAACACAAAGATATTAACCAAAATAAACTTTTCAATAACAGATAGGAAAAATTGTTCTCGATTTGTCTCTGAGTAAATGCCTAGTAATGATGTGCAAAATCATCAAAGATTAGACTTTATTAGCCACTCAACTGACGAGGAAACATACAGAGGTGTTCAAGGCGTTTTGATTCTATCCTTTGACCGTAAGTAGACTTTAATAAACTATGAAAAACTTAAAGAGGATTTGTCCCCTCGTATCTCTCTTCTCGGATTACCGAGTTTTTAAGAAATTTTCTCCTTATGGTCCAAAATTTTTAGTAAAATTGTACAACCAAATTTTGAGCCAAGACTTAAGTTGCATCAATCTCTCAAATAGGATAAGTTGTGGACAAAATTTGAGAATTTTCTAACATAACCTTTACACTGAAAAAATAGGCGTAGAATAATAAACCCTTTTATCTACTCTTTATTTTTATCTACCATTTTTCCGTTTATTAACGTTAAAAATTCCTTCGAAAAGGTTTTTTTTTATTATACGATATAAACGAAAGGTATATTATTAAACTCTATTCGAAGAAGTTTTTGACGTTAATAAACGGAAAAATAGTAGATGAAATCTAATACACTCATAAGGATTTATGAGAATATAATCAAACACATATCCTGCAAAGGTAGATAAAAAAAGTAGATGAAAGGGTATTCGAAAGAGTTTATTATTCTACGCCTATTTTTTACAGTGTAACGGAATCTAGATTATGATTACTGTTCTCACCCTTATCCGAAGGGACACCAACAACCGAGTCGGAGTTGAATTCATGCAATGGTTGGCAAAAGTTATGCTTAACGAAAGTAAAAGAAATGAAAATTTTCTAATGGAAATGTTGTAGTGAATACGTAGTGATAAGTAGCTGAAATGAAGAACTAACAGAGTTTTGGTGTAATTATATCGATTTTGAGAAGGTATATTCACTAGATAAAATCTGTTATGTCATGCATTCCAGTAGTGGATCATCTGAAACTACTCATGTATGTGCGTGACAATCTAGAAATTGTGATTCAAGCAGTTTCTGGTACTTTCAATTGTTCACCTATTCTAACTGTGTCATAAGCAGAAGCTGGAGAGATTCCTAAGCTAACTTGCATAGTCTATGTAAGTTATGCATCCCAACAGAATTAATGGAAAGAAAACTGTCATGCAAAGAATGAACGAGACTAGTAGAGCTAATGGTCAGTTGATATCGAGGAAACTCAACCGAAAGTGTTCTCGTTCTCTAGAGATTCTTGAGGGTGTGATATTGTATAAACTACGAGTACAGTGGATGTCTGGATCGATGGGATGAAAATTAGGAGTTATGTATTTGAGACTTTCACTCATACTATATCAATAATAATAATAATGGTCTAATTGCTCTAACTTTATCAATGTGATCGTTTTATTAAGCCAGATCGAAACCAATCATGATCTGCTTTCTCATCTCTACGTACAGAATTGACTATCATTTCTCAAAATAGCTACATCTTAGGAGTGAGGATGAGAGTGTTTCAAAATACAAATACACAAATCAGCAGAAAAATGGTTGCTCTATGCTGAAAATTTAAAAATCAGTGTGATTTGATTTTGCGAAGCGAAAATATCAAGATTTTATTAAAAATTTGTGATCAAAGTTATGAAGTTTTGACATTGTGCTATGAATTTTAAATGGTAATGTTTATGAAATAAATTTAAATTCAAACACCTGTATATATGATATAAGCAATCACATAATACGGTGGACGATTTTCCTGAGGTTTGTTTCCACCGATGTTACTAGTTGGTCCAGATACAGTATGATAGTGATCGCCTGTTGCCGCTGTTATTCTTTCTATTTCACATGCTCTGTTGTGTGGAGTACCCGAACGAATCCCTCTATACATTGGAACAGGGACACCACATCCGTCTACATAAGTTATATCATTATAATGATGAGAATGCGCACCTGAAGCCGTTGTTGTCGCTTGGAAAGTATGCGAATGACTTGGCATTTCATCTACACTGAGTACAACTTTCTCTAAGCCACCTTTCATACCTATTTTTGCATATGTGGAAGCACTATTTGTAACATCTCGTCCAACTACAAATCGACCACGTCAATCTGGAGTACCATTTCTTCCATCACAAAGATACCAACCAGAATATTCACTTAAACCTTTACCATTTATATTAAACCAGTTATCTATTTCTACAGAAGCAATCATAAGAACTGTTCCGCGGGGAAGTCTGTTATTAGATGGTGAAGAGGCAATATTTTTACTTTCTTACCTTAAATAATTGTCAACATCATCCGTAGTAATTACTAAGGAAAACGTTGCAATCGTAAGTAGAAGCGGTAAGAATTTTTTCATTTTTACGAATTTATCTAAAACGAATGTAATTTTACTATTTATTTCCTTAAAACATTATTCGTCTAAATAGTCACGTAAAACAAATGAAAGTAACACAAACGAGACTTATTTGTCCTATAAATAAAAGGAAGCTTAGTTTACATTTGATACTTTTAGGTAGATTAAGGTATCTGATTATAGTTGAATCTGGATAGAAAAGTTAGAATAACATGCGTTGAAATATCAATCCTTAAAGAGTTGATTGATAAAAATGACTTGATTTGATATTTAAGGTAAGGCACTGCATATACCTAAGCAGACAAGAATTTGTAAAAACGCGTTCAAACGTGATAGGAATTTTAGACAATTTCTGGTGCTAACTGCTGCAGTTCCCAATCGTCATCTCAAAATGTGACAAATAAAAAAATATGGAAACAAAAAATATTTAGCATGGTAATGCACTGCATTTTTTTCAATATACTGACGCACAAAAAGCATAGTCGTCTACTCAGATGCGTTTCTTGAACGTTTATCGCTAACAATAAGGAACCAATATTGTCAACGTAACACAAACACTAAAAACAAGCACGAAAACGCTGACTTTTATCACACCCCAAATTTTATTTGTTTTAAACATCATGCAATCTCAAACGCGCACTCACCTTGATTTTCAGTAAGTTGCTAATTCACAATTGGAAATCAGGATGTGTACTTTAGAGTGTTTCGATTCCCAGTGCATTTCTGCAAAGCTGTTTAGCAATCTACTTATCTAACTAATGACCAATCGACTGACTTGGCTAACCACCTACCTATCCACTTATCAGAGTAAAAAGCCATGTCTTACATAAAACATCCCACAAAATTAAAGATACTGAATGAAAGAAATAGATAGATTCCGAATAACACAGATGGAATAAAAATCAAACATGCAAATGGCAGAATTAACTGTAAGATCTATAGCAATATATAGACCTTGAAAATAAGTCATATTCTTATCATTCTTTACTTTCTTTATCCTGTATTTATTTTCTTTATATTGCATTGTCAACCTCATTCTATAGGAAAAATAAAAAATAATCCCAAAAAAAAGGTTTACCTTAATCATATAATAAGATAATAAAAAAGGTTCTTAAATTTTATAAATATGATGTCCATTCAACGAAAACATTTAAGCGAACGACCTTTTCGGCGAAAAAAATATGCCAAACGCGCAACAGCGGAAGTACATTTCGCTTTCAGCCACAATCTTACACCTTTATCATCGGTTTAGAGTCCTTTACTTCATTTGTCTTTCGCCGTTTCTTATTCGCTGAAAATCTTTTGAAGAAAAGCTTTTCGAGGATTTTCAGCTATACCGTTTTATATTCGTACAGACTCTCCATTATAGCTGACGAAGGGTATCAGTGTGAAGGTTAGTCTTGCCACCACAATCAGGACTTTGTATCTACTAGAGGGCTCCTCAGACAACTTATGTAGGATACTTATTTTTATGGTCCAAATATCACAAACAAAGTATATAACCTACTCTCGATGCAAGCGTTCGCAAAGAAACACAAGGAATGTAAAGGTATACTTATCGTTGGAGTGAGACTAGCTATCATGATCATGATTTGTTCTCGTTGTAGAATGTCAGTGTAGTTATGAAGGTGTGTGTAAAAGTTAGTGTGTAGAATGAGACAGCCAAGATCAAGGGGAGAAAGGCGGATTGTAGGCCTTCTATTTCTTCTGTATTCCCGATAGGAAACTATATCGTGTAGACATCTTTAGGTCTTCAATCATTATATCTCAGAGGCATTCTTATGTCCTTAGGTCCTATATTTTAGTGATAACAAGGGAGGAAAGTGGATCCTTTTGGATCCTAGGATCCAGAAAGACTTCTTAATCTGCATTACGACAAATCAATAAAGCGTTTGAATAATAATTGTGCTTTCTCAGCACATTAAAGATTTATAATAAAGTGATCAATAGATTGTAGTGATTATTTTAATAATTTCTGAGCATTTATTGTCTCAAATGTTTTGCTAAGATATAATAGTTAATCATGAAAAGAAGCACGAAAACCAAACCTGTGACTCCTGAAACCAAAGGCATAGCCATATTAAAAGAAACTGAAATACATTTGCTTGTGTCATTGCAGACACCTAGGAGTTACTTAGGACTCCACAAGTCGTACATATGGAAAGTAATAAGGACTACTCAAGTCATGTATACTAGAAGTAGTGTAAGTTCATAGAAGGCGACTAGATGTAACTTAAAATGGACTAGTTAACACAATGTACGCTAACGAGAGAAATCACTTACACATTGCTCATCTATTAGCAAGATATAAGTAACTGGGTTTTTATGTAATCACCAGCTAATGAGTAAAGTCTGGTTTTGAAAAGAAGAGCGCATTTCTCGAAGAGTATTGTACACCATAGAGTCTGACAAAAAATTTTGGAAGTTGACGAATAGCATTCGTTGAATGACAATTCAAATTTGCTCGAGATTTTAAAGTCAACTTCGAGAAAGAGGTATCAGAAACAGTCTCTGTCTGCAAATTGTGAAGTTATGATATGGATTGTTAAAGATAACTACAAGGCTTCTTCACTTTTTGATCCTTATAGCTGTAGCGACATTAATTTTCATCCTTGTGTTATTAAAAACCCTTTACTAAAATCTGTTTGCCTAAGTTATAAACTCCAGCCCGTACTAGAAAATCCCTGGTCTTCTATGATGTTTCGGTATAAAAAGTCACAACATGGGTCTTATAAAGTGTCTAAAATTTTAAATGTTTGTTTAATTACACGATTTTTTATAGAACTAATGTGATATTAGACGTTTGGAAAGGATTTTTAGGCTTTTTTAATTGTAGAATTATTATTTTCTTCAGTTTTTAGCAATATTCGGCTTAAAACTTCCAGAAATAGTCTTATTTGTGTGTAAAAATACTAATTAATCGGCTAGGCTTTATTTTTTATAAATGTGAGTTACTTAAAAATAATAGATCTTCGAATATGTCTTTTGAAATTTTTGCAAAAGAATCTTGTAATATAGAATGATCTCCTATTTAAGGAAGGTCTCCTAATATGGGAGCAGATTTAAAAAATAACTTCTCCAACATGCAAAAAGGTCGCTACAACTAAAAAACAAATGTTCAATCTTTATTTTATTTAGGAACTGTTTACGATGACCTCTTTGGTTACAAACTAGAAATCGACAGATTAGACTTCCGAAAGAGATTTTCTTGTTCTTTAATAAATAAAGGCTACCATTTAAGTGGTCAGTAAAAAATACACAAACCAGTAGTATAATGAGGGTGAAAGTGAGTTGCAAAGATAATTCCAAGCATCTCATGACGCGTTTCGAATGGAACTAAACCCATTGTGAGATACTTGGAATTATCTTTGAAACTCAATCTCACCCTCATTTTATCCATTGACAGTTTCCCTCGTTCTCGAAATTCAAAAGTAAAGCCTTTAACAGTTATATCTGGCCGCATTTATATATCTAAGTCCCCTCCAGAAATATTTTAGATTCGGCTAAAATTTGATTTTCTTGTAGCTGTCTTCATTAATGACTTCTACCTGAAGAAAAAGAGCAATTTTACTTTGTTCTATTGATGTAACGATAAAAGATAAATAGATTCATTGAACTCAAGCTATCCAAATGTTTCAAAGTTTCCTGAAAATATAGGAATAATCCTTTAGATCATTTTCCGAGCAGACGGTCTTCTAATTGTTCTTCGACTGTCTTTGTTCATGTTTTGCTTCAGAAGTAGGATAATTGGAAGAAAAAATATTCGATATTCTTGTCTTTTGACATTCTAATCTACGATTGTGAAAAGCTAGCTAAATTCATCAAAATATTTAGTTTCACACGGGCATGTTGTTTTGATAGGTGTTTTAGCGAAAAAGCTCAGTCGAAGTTGACAAGTTCAAAAATACACCATATCTGTCTAACACAAGAAAGGGCAATTTACCGTATTTTTCGTTAGTCTAATTTTAGCATATGTTGTACAACGTACGACAGAACGAACAACAGTTCTCCGAAGTTGTTCTTGTTATTAATCGATTCCATGTATTGTATACTCAGCTTTAATTTAAAATGAAAGCAACGTATCGTAGGAGCCGAACAAAATCATTGCATGAAAGCTTTCACTTAGGAATAGTGAGATTGGTCAGACTTTAATTTTTCATGAGGAAGTGAGCGTTTAGCGATTAGAAAATAAAATGTCATCGAGATCTTTTGTCTATGTTTGCAAATTTGAGCATGTTGATCAACAGTTATTTGAAGGGATCTAAAAAGTAGGATGGATTTCTGGGCAGAAAGACATTTACAAGTTCAACTTGTGAATCATATACTACTTTTAGGTTTCATATTATTTCTTAATGCAGACTTAGATTCTGAAAAATATTCAGTTTCGACAGACATGAATGAATCTCGTACAACTAAATTTTTTTTTAACAAAAGAACGAATCGACTCTTCTTCTAGATAGTAGGTACTGGAATAGATCACGTACACTGAAGCTTTCCTAAATGTCAAGAAAAATAAATTGTTATTTAAGGTATATACAATGTCACTTCTTGTGTTAATAATAAAGTTATGCAGAGTATAATATTCCTTATTTCAGGTTCTATGAGTGTATTGTGCTTTCTAGAAAGCAAAAAATACAAAAAGTCCGGAGGTAGAATCGAGAGTTTTTCAGAAGTAATCGAACTCACGACTACTAAAGTATTCGCTGAAATAGGATTATGCTACGTAATTTCATGTGAGCATGCATCTATTGCAGTTTAGATTTGCACATCAAATGCACGAGTTACACACACTTTTTTCAAGATTTACATTTTTCATCTAGTTCAAGCGAACTTTGCATATCTTCCACAGCCTAGAAGATAAAAAATATTAATAGTATTGGGAGCTGATTTTTGAAAATTTTCGGAGCTCAGCCCTCTCCAGCTCAAAAAGTTGGTTACGTCGCTAGTACACGAAAGTAAATCTCACGTATCTATTTTTTGATATATTTGTGAATCGTATATCAAAGTAAATATCTGATTTTCTTCTCAAAAATCAGATATCAGCAATCAAATATTCAGGAAAAAGTGGCATCAATTTGAGATTTGTCATGATCTATTTACATAAAACAAATTTGAATTCCATTTAAAAAATGGAAATATCTGATAACTGCTCTTCTTATAACATTTTTTATGTATAGACGATGTTCTCGGCTTATATAGTAAGACTTTTGTGTCACAGCTATAGATGATTATTTAATATCTTCTAGTAAGAATTCTGAACTGTACAAAAATAAATATCTGATTATTTCAGAAACCATTTCAGATATCAGCGATCAGATATTTGGTGGAACATGGTAACAATTTAAATTTTTCTACGTCCTCAATATTCATATGCAGTATCACTTATACTTTTATCATCGATGACATCAGGTGACGGTAATTCTGGAGGAGTTTTCTTAGAATCATATTTCCATCCAGTCTGAGCTTTTAATTGTAGCAATTTAATATCTTGTTTTATTTCTTTAATCCGTTGTTGATTTATCTGTTCGGAAAATTCTTCTTCATTATTTTCATATGTTTTAATTGCTAATAATAGTGTTTCAATTGCTAAATCATATTTATTGACGCACTCATAACAATGAGCCAATTCTTTATAACTCTGTACAATATTTGTAGTTTCGACATGATACATTTTAATTGGTGTATTAGCAATGATTGTATTCTCTGTCGATATCAATTGATATTTTAAAGCTAATTTGCGATTTTTATAATTTTTTCGATGACATCTGTGAACGATAGTATTAGATATATTTGAAATGCATAATGCATTAATCTTTGATGGTGGTTGAACAAGATATATTTGTAAGGCTTTGTTATAATATTTAAATGCTTCAGGATCACTATGCTTTGAATGAATACGTGTAATAGCATCATACATTTCTGCAATTCGAACATAGCAATCTGCAAGCATTGTACTCATATCAGGTAGATACTTCACCAGTACATTACCTTCCTTTTTACTATACGTAATTGCTAATTTTTCACTTTTAACACTATGTGATCGATACAACCATAGCAAAGGGCAACTGTTTTCAAAGTATACTCGCGCACAGTTTCTATAAATAGCAGCTAATTGTCGATAATTTTTTCTCTTTTTAGCTTGTCGAATAGCAATTCTATTATATTCCATAGCTAAATTAATATTTTTATTTTCTAATTCTTGATTTAATGTAATACGACATACTTGTATAATACATCTATAAAGTTGAGCTATTTCATAAAAGCAATCTAACTGATCATAAGATATGTATTTTTGCCATATTTGAATTCTATTTTCATAATTTTTTATAGCTCTATCATAAAATTCAGATTCATTTGTATTGTTAAATTCAGAAGACCGAGAATAGATAGGAGTATGTAAATTACGTTTTCCAAGTGCTTTGTACATAATAGCTGATATCCATTGTTCTTCGGGATATAAAATCATTATTTGTTGAAAAATATCATTTAAATTTTCATTGGTCCATTGATATGTTAATTTAACTAATTTATTAAGTTGATATTTTAATCGATTTATTTCTTCTTTGATAATATTTTCTTCTTGGAAATTGTTCTTAAATAAATTTTCATCATTATATAATGTCAATTTAATAAACCATATATTTTGTTTTTCATCATAAAATGTATTTTCTGGTTTAGCTTCAAATACAGTACCAACTGAAAATAAAATTTCTTCTTCATCTGGAATATAACTTAAATGTTTTATATTTCCATATGGATAAGATATATATTGTGTATGAATTTCAATTTCAAATAAAATACTATCAATTTTACGGTTATCAGGTTGTAGATATAATAATGAAATATCACGATTAATACTTGCCGATAACAGGCAATTAGTTTGAATAAGTAAAATAGAAGAATTTATTATTTGTTCTCTTTCATCAGCTGACATAATTTGTCCACGATAACATCTTATTATCGATGGTAATGATTCTTTATCATAATTATGTAATTGTTTTAATTGTTCATATAAATCTTTAAAAAAAAATCCAAAACGAAACACAACTGACACATCACGTTGTCTTAATGCTTTATTTATCAAACGATAGAAAAATGTCGGTCTAGTATACCAACAAATAGCATCTTTCGGAGTATATGTCCGTTCAAATTCTTGTAAAATGTTTAACTCATGATTATTTCCATCATAATAAACTTTGAGATCATTTATTAAAATTTTCTTATAATCATTTGGATACTCAATTGAAACTAAAAAATCAATGATATATTGCCACCAACTTTTGTGATTAAAATCTGTAGTTTGTTCTTGTCTTTTCTCTTCAATGTAAGTAAATAATCCATTATTTTGTTCGTGTTTCAAGTAATTATTTACATCTGTTGATAAATCGAGCAATAAATCTTGTAAGCAATTATAAAAGTTTTTAATCTATTAGTATCAAAAATAAGAATGTGTGGTAACTTATAGAAAGAATATTCATTACAAAAGGTAGTGCCATTAACAAACTTTAAAGAAAACAATTTTTGTGCAACATTATCTCAAGAGAGTGTTGAAGTGTACATGGATAGAAAGTTGGACCTATTCGCTTCATCCTTACGGAAAATGACTTAAATGCCCAAGAAACTATCATCTATTGTAGAAAAGCATGGAACATAATCAACTTTGAGATATCTACTCTTCATCTTTCTTTCACATGAGTTGTAATATATTACGAACATCTGTCATTAGCTGCATGCAGTAACAATAGACAGAAATTTACTGACGAAATATGTATATGAATAAATTTCCTCGTTTACAAAGTACCCAACTCTATCGTATCTTTCGTTTTAATCTCTCAAGGATTGTTCTAACAGTTTTTAATATGAAGATTCATCTTACAATTAAGTATAATTTTCTTGCTTTTGTTATCTTGACACATTCAAAAAGAATAGCTGAATTTTTTTACCTTTGAAAAATTTGAAATCCAATCCATATGATAATTGTGATGCGTTGGAAACAAAATATATATAGATTTAATTTGTCTGTATCTATGTAATAAAGAAGTATGTTCTTGCATTAAGTGATCAACAGATAAAATTAAAAATGTTTGAATATTATCCGTTTTCTCGATGAAGTGTTGACATTCATTTACATTATCAAATAATTTAGCATAATCAACCACTGCTCGAAGCGTAGATATAGGTTCGTTTGTGTTCTCAGAATTGACTCTTAACCATATAAGTTGATGTGGTTCGAGGTTAATGGTACTTCTGTTAAAAATCATCGACGTTTGTCTATTTTCCTTCGAATTCGATGTAGAGGGACTCATAGTAATGTCGTTAGACATTAGGTCTGTTGTCATTATGCGATTTAATTGGTTAATTTTCCATGTTGCACTTTCGTCCTTTACTTCCAAAGAAAATCTTAAATGAAAATATTTTCTACATAATATTCTAAGTCAATAAATACGACACAGACTCGAGTCTATTTCTATATAAGTCGAGGAGTCCCATAAAATTTGATGAAATTCTAGGTTATGGTTCGACCAATAGATCCTAAATGTTAGAATCTAACGCACGTGCCACGAAATTCAATAGTCAGATTTTGGATCTATTTCTGACAATAGGAACCACGAGATCCCAGCTATTAGATTGTCCAGTTCTCATATTCGCAAAAGAACTATTTTTGATTCTTCATAGAATGAGTTTTACATGAAACCTTTTTGTGTAAAAACTGCAGCACAAAAGCTTGCGAACTAGAGCCAGCGAGAAAATAGCGGAATTTTGGACTTTAAGATCCCAATAAATGCTGTCAGATCGAGTCCACACTCTTAGAATTTCAGAATCAATTACATCTTTCCTTGAAAATTACTGAGAAGAAAGTAAACAAACATATGCTCAAAAACGAATCCACAATACTGAGACTTTATTCTCATATTTATATATTTCGTTTCTATTTCAAAGGAATCTTCCAGGAAAAAAACAGTTATTGAAAAGAAGAAATAATGGGTGTAGTAGACTTAACGAACTTCTATTTATTTTATCTGCAATTCTTTTTCCTCTCTACAAAAAAGTATAACTTTTTAATGAAAATTTGTTTTTAGTGAAATTCTCTATAAAGTGGTCTGTTTGACTTAGACTAAATAGCTTTCATCATATTTCAAATAAAATAGATTCGCTATACAAAATTATGACTAGCTATTTTTAAAAAATAATAATTTCTCACATTTTTCTATGATCCTCTCATTTGACATTTCGTAGCTGAATTATGATGTTTATCGATTTAATTAAAGTATAAAAGTATAAGCACCAATGGAATATCAATGACTCACGATTACCTATCAATTCAAATAGAATATCAATAAAAACTATGAAGAAACGCCAAATGAGATGATCTTAGAAAAAAGTAAGAAAAAATTATATTTTAAAAGTAGCTACTTCTCAATTTGTATAACGAGTTCATTTCATTTTAATATATGATGAAAGCTTCTTAATCAAAGTAAAATAGACATTTTGTAAAGAATTCGCCGCACAATTTTTTATCAAAAAAGCATACCTTTCTGTTGAAAGAAAGAAGAGTCAAAGACAAAATATAGACAAGTTCATTCTGTTACTATCACCTTCCAATCTGCCAAATGACTAAACATTCGTTGCTTTTTCTTTCAGCGCAAATTATTGTGTAGGAGCAGCAATTCATTTCTGTTTCTTTTTTCGGGAGATTTTTTTTCCTTTTTTCTTTCTTTCTTTAAAAAAGCCATACTACCATTCGTCGTACTTTTTTCTTCCAGTATGACTAAGAGTATGCGACGGCTCAAATCGTTCTCTCGTTGTTTTATTTAAAAAGTAATATAAATGATGGAGCATAAGTTCTGCATTCATTTTCTTTTTCTTCCTGAGTCACATGGCAACATCCTAGACCATTTATTTTTTTTCTTGCTAGACAGAGCATAGTTAGTAGTGCGCATGTATATATCGTCTAATTTGTTGTGCGTACTTTTGACTGAGATGAAGAAGAAAGAACGAGAAGCACTAAAATTATGTGTCACAACTTTTCATACTATCACTTGCTGGTAGTAATTAGGAATGTACCGAGCACGAGCAGCTCGGATTCGGTATATTCCTAGTTTGAAGTCATTATTGTGCTTGGATATTTTTGTCTCATATATTCAACGAATTAGATGAAAAAAAGAACAGATATATTGTGTGAAAAAGAAAAATATTTTTTCTTTTAAATTTTGGTTATTTTATGATAAAAGCAGAAGGGTACAGATCATATTTATTAAATTTTATATTTCTTTAATGATATTTCTAATAATTGTATGTAAGCCAGTTCAAAATTAAATGTTCTATTAAGTTTCTTCGCCTTTGAATATTGTAAATATCAAAATTTTTCATGGAATAGCTTTGATTCTATGATTAAAGAACATATTAACCCATAAAAATTTTAGTATAAATTGAGTGTAATCTGAAAAATAGCTTCTGTTATAATGGATAATACTGAAAATGTGTGATGAGACTTGTTTTCTATGCAATATTCAATATTGTTTATCGAGATGACATATATTGATTAAATGTAAAAATATAATTTTATTTCAATTCTTTGACAGTTTAAAATAAAAGAATATTAGTGGATGTAAATGCAAGATGATTATAAAATCACACCTCTCATCCTCAATTATTTATTAAAAAAAAACACGAAAGAATGAGAACATAATATTTTTGAAGAAACGTATAATGCCTGAGGAAAAATAATTATTATCAGTATAAAAGGGCATATGTTATTGAAAAAATGATAAAATACATTGACGCATGGAGACATTTAGGAGAAGTAAAAATGTTTATGATGTTGCAATAGATTAATAAAATAAATTAAATGGTGGTGTTCGATAATTTTCAAAATCATAAGGATTGCTTTTATTACCAAAGTTTTTGAGAACCATAAATCAAATCTTATATCGATCTTGAGGAAGCCTATTTGTTTGTTGATTCTTGTGATTTTCATTGAAAATTGGCAGAATAACATGACCGTACCATAAAAAAGAATCGGGTTTCGTCAGTGTTGCAAGATAATCCGTAGCTGAGTTTCTAAATACATTCTCAAAATACAATAAAAGATTCTCATTGACCACTACACTATAACTATAAAAAAAAACCAATAAAACTATTCATTAAAGAATATTGTTGAATTATAATCGGTTGACTTAGATTTATTTGCTGGAAGAAAAGCTAGGATATGTTCTTATGTTATGTTTATGAAATCTATTAAGGAAGAATTCGACTTATTTTCATTTACTTCCTACACTATATGCTTACTATCTTATACAAGGAATGATTTCATATGGATACAAATTTACTATCAGTTACGTATATATCTCCTAATATTTTACAAGTAAAATTCGGTGTACTCAAAAATGATATATCATTCACTCTGAAAACCTTAATCTTATAGTAAATCTCCTGAATAAACGATACAAAAATGTTACTGTACCTCAATTGTGTTGACATGCAACTACTTTATACTTTATTGAAAATAGTTTTGTAGGTATAGAATCACTAAATCGGTACGGTCGAATAGTATGACGATGATTTTTAAATTAGCAATCTTCCACTTAAAGAGCCTAAGAAATCCTATATCATATTCGAAAATTTTATTTTGTATATCATAATCATGTAGGTTTTTGTATTTGAAGATTTCTGCACGTATTAAAAAGAACTTTATTCTTACTCCGTTTGTATTCTTTATACACTGATAGAATTGAATGTGTTGAAAATAAATATCATGTTTTTTTTTTCAACATTGGTTCAATAATATGAGAGATTCCTAGCATATCAATATATTTGTTTTTCACTAAAAAAGACCATCGTATCCAGTTTACAATTTATTAAGCATTAATTCATTTCAGAGAGAATCTGTTTTTCGGTAAAAATCGTTTTCTATTGATAGTCATACAATATTATCTTGATTGAAACTAATAGTCATAAGTGGTGTTTATTTTAATCCTCGAAAATTTTCAGCGTAATATTCGTATTATTAGGAACATCTACTCAATTCTAGATTTTTTCAGGGTATGTATATCATTACATGTAAGTACTGGCCCATCCTGATACATGTTTGTCAACTTGAATATAGGCTTGGCAATACTATTCACCCGCCTTGTAGATAGTATTTATTTGTCGATACATTTTATATCCGTATTCATGCATCCCTTTTTAATACCTTTGATGTTTTTCTACACGAAATAATTTCAACAGCTATCAGATAGAATACATCTTATAATCTGCTGAATAATTCAATAATGATGAAGAACTAAAATTATTTTCGTTATAAATATGAAGACAATGTCAGAGATCATCACCACGAGTGTAAATATTATTGATTGATCTCTATTCAGAATTTATTTTATCTGTATCATTTTGAACTTCTATAGACTTCAAAACTATATTAGTGAAATCATTGTAAATAGTTTCAAATAAAATTGTGTTTCCACCATTAAAAAAACACCTAAAACTTTATCATCACAATAGCTATAATATCTTTTGTAATGATATTTTCCATTTCCAATACAACTACGGAGAATATATTCGGCAGCTGATCCATATGGAAAATAGTTTAGATTTTATGTTGTTGAATGTAAACATTGCGTTATCGTCTTCATAATATCAATATTTGACAATATCAAAAAGACGGTTTTTAAAAAACTATTTAAATGAATTTATGTATTAATATGTAATTGATTTATCATGAAATGAAGAATTATATTGAGATGATGTTGTATTCATTTTTAGTCATCTGTATAAAAATCATTCAATTTCTTATAGAGACGAAAAGTACTATTATTGGACATGAGCAATTATTTAAAGGTACAAATGAATTATCTCATATATAGATCAATTTATTTGCGTTATTTGGTAAAGCAACTGATATATATCCAGTAGCATTGACA
>JAJEKB010017024.1:0-12344 GCA_022393335.1 Macrotrachela quadricornifera | reverse complement strand
TCTTTATTTTCTTATTTATTTCCTACTGCTCTTAATCCCGGATTTATATTCGTTGAAGTATGACCAAATAGCATAGAAAAATAGAGCATTCTTTTCGCTATCAGATTACATAGAATGAAAGTTTATTAAGGCTCTTCATGTGTCACTCTCACTACTTTAAGTATGCCCTAAGTAGATTAAGTTCAATTTTTCGATGCTTCGGTTTTATCTATCTCATATATCTTTCTTTTTGCTAATATTGATCTTACTTATGGTTTTACATTTTTCGTCCAGAAGACAGCGTATTTTATGTCATTTTTATTACAAGCTTTCTCAAAAATACATTACTTCTTTCATTTCTTTCTTTTATTCAAATAATTGCTGATATACTCTTGATATACTTTTAAAGCACCGAACGCATTCGGTGCGTCGAACATTATGCAATGCGATTGAAAAAGACGTCTCCAATTGTCTAAAACACAGCATTATTTTCTTTCGTTCATATGCACGCAGATAGTTAGTGAAAAACGCATTAAATAAATGAGATTTAATAGTAACAAGCTGATCAATGGCATCCAAGTGCTAGTGAGAAAAGAAGGAGACGTAAGAATGCAGTAAACCCCCTTGAACGAACATGACGAACTTATATTCGATGATTCTATACCAATATAGTAACTCATAAACCAGTCTTTACTAAATATCTACGAAAACTAAATAATAGATCTACAATAATCAATATACTCTATCATTAGATTTTACATTTTTGATTATCAGTAAGCAGAAAAAAGTAATGTACCGTAGAAAACTGTGATATGTTTATATATTAAATAGGTAAGTCTTTTGTACCGTCTTCCTTCTCGCTTCCCTGTCGCCAGGGAAGCATCGACTGCTACTGTATCGACCGCTGACTTAAGCGCCAATGTTATTCAACAGTAACCACTATTTGGTACGGGCAAACAGTGTACAATGCATCCAGATGTTCTGATACAAGGGTCTAAGGGGCCGCTTACCATTTCCTTTTATTCCCATCACCGTCCCCTCTGATTATCCGCTAAGCGAGTAACCATTTAAACAGCCTGTGTACTAGTCAGTCTTAGCCAAATGATTCAGTATGATCCTACTTGTTCCCAACGCTGCACTCCTTTGTAATCTCTCGACACAATCCTCTGCTTTTTGTATTTCAATGCCCAAGACTTGACTTATCTGATCACTCACGCTCGGCACTACTTCACCACATGCACCAATGACTATCGGTAAGAACTTCACTTTCCAGCCCACAGTTTGTAATTCACGTTGTAAATTATCTCCCCGTGGGTAGGGTATGTTCAGTTCATCTGCCCAATTGCCATTGACACAGTAGCGGTTCGTCTTAATCTCAATTTATTTGCTAATTCCTCTAAACCACGATACAGCAATTTCAATAATGGTAGCTATTTTACTACTCTTATCGAAGATTACTATATCAGGTTTATTATGCCTAATAAGCGATTTAGTTTGTACTGGCTGATTCCAATACAACTTAATCAACTCATTTTCCATTACAGGTTCCACTCTTTGTGAATAGTGCGGCGGTGAAAGACCATATTTTACGCAGATTCTATAGTGGATATTCCTGCCTACAGAATCATGCCTATCAATAAATAGTGTCAGCAACCACTTCGAACAGCTCGTCGTCACATGTTCGATTGTCTCTTTTGGGCTACCACACATACGACAACTGGTGTTATCATTGCTTTTTACACAAGGATGGGCTCGTGTGAGGAGACAACCCTCTTGTGCAGCTAATACATTCCTCACCGCAATTGATGATAATTTTCCATCCCTTAACCAGTTAAAGGATGTACTCACATCAATTTTGGCTTCATGTAATACTCGTCCTGCCATTGACTTTGCGTCCCATGAATTGTGCCGGCTGGTGTTATTGCCTGTACGCATCAATTCCACAACATACCGTGCCAATGTTCTGGCATCTGAATACCGCACTCCATTAATATTGACGATAGATTGAGTCGGTTCCAGATCGGCTGTTATCCCGTATTTCTTTAATACCTTATCCGCATCACTAATCACACTTCGTTTCCCCCGTTTATTCATGCTAACAAAGAGATCGAGCGAGTTTCTCAGCTGTGGTTTTGTACAGAGGTACGCCCAGGTATATATGGTCGTTTCCATAATAGAATCTTTTACGGCTTTAAGACCACATCCCCCTAGCTCAGTTGATAGGTAGAGCCATGCTACACAACTAGCTTTGTATCGAGCTTTAAGTTCTACAAGTATCTTGCGAACTTTAATATCAAATTTCCTACCGCGTTTTAGAACACTTGCATACGTTCCACTGCCTTTTATAACAGTGCCAACCACATATGCTAGAGCAGGGATGACTGTTGTATTGCATGCATTTATTTTCTGTCTGTATGTTAGATCACAATTCCATATTTGTGTTACGGTTTTACAGCAACGCTTCTCCACCCATTTCCAGGCTTCAGTTTCCTTTAGACCAACCACTTGCTCCATCCCCAAATATTTGTATAGAGCTCCTGCATCAAGTTTGGGAAATCCTAAGATGTCCTTTATTGATGTGGTTTTCTCTTTCCCTACTTGGTTCTGACGCAACCTTCTTGGAGTGAAATGAGCGACCGCGCATTTCTTTGTGTTCATTTTCATATTGATAGCTGTGGATATGGATTCCACCGTTTTCAACAACGTCGTGAGGTTCTTTGGTGAACTCCCGTACAATTTCAGATCATCCATATAAAAAAGATGTGATAGCGTCAACTGTGTGCCTGTGATCGACTTAGCGGCGGTTGTATAACCGCATTTGGTGTTATTTATTGCATGACTGATGGGAGCCATCGCAATGCAGAATAATAAAGGACTGAAGCTGTCCCCTTGAAGAACGCCAGATCTTATCCGAAGATAATTACTACGTATCGTTCTTCCGCTATGTGATCGTGCTTCATATTGTACTCTCCACGATTTTAAAAGGTGTTTAAGGAATTTACTTAACGGTTTCGGAACTTGCAATGCATCTATCAGCCACTTGATGTAACTATGTGGCACACTATCGAATGCCTTACCATAATCGATCCAAGCAACGCTGATCGCCCTCTGTTTTTGATTTTGTGCATCAGCAGTTAGAGTTTGATCTAACGTTAACGCATGAGTGCAGCCCCACACTCCCTTACGCAATGATACTTGTTCTTCTGGAAGAAGACGTCGCTCTGTGACATATTCATTTAAATATGCCGTTATGAAACTCGTTATTATTTTATAACATGTGTTTAAACATGCTATGGGTCTGTAATTTGCTGGATCACTTCTGGATCCTGCTTTATATATGAGTACAATTCTACCATCAGTAATCCATCTCTTTGGTAAAGGTTCGCCAGTTGTTAGGTGGTTGCGAGTCAGTTGATATAAGACTTCGCCAGCTGTTTTGAATGCTTTCCACCAGAACCCTTGTATACCATCTGGACCATGAGCTTTCCATGGTTTAGTCTTTCGCACAACCCCATCCCATAACTCTCGGTTGAGACGCTTTTTAAAATCGTCTTCTTCCGTTTGTAATGTGAGTGATTGCTTCCAGGCTAAAAGGTCTCTATCCTCCGAGTTAAAAGACTTGTTTACACCGACGATGTTTTTCTAGAACTCTCGTATGTTATTCACATCTGGAGTCTCACCTTTATTCGTTGTCTTACCCAAGTCGTGCAATATCATTTTGGTTGGCATACGTCGAACGCGTACGCGTTCTTCGTCTGCTTTCCGCAATTCAATACGCGATCGTAGTAACTTCAGTCTGCACTTCAGTCGTTCTACGACAGATGTTATTTCGACAAAGGTTACTGCCTTATATTTCTGCTTCAGCATTCTGATGTTAATGGCTTGCCGAGCAGTGGGTTTTTCATGGTTATGGTGTTTCTGTCTGTTCAACTCAGCCGTGGCTTTACCAATGGTGGCACGCAGGTTGCATACTTTTTCATATGCATGTCTGAACCAATCTTTAGATCTTTTGATCTTTTCCTTAGTCTTCTGATTAACCAACTCAGAGACGGTCATCGCTCCTGCAAACACTAGAATCGACAACTCATCCCAAGAAGGCTTACCTTTAGACTTATTCAGTTCAACCTGAATTAACCTATCTACTTCATTGATGATTGGCTGAATCATCCTACCAGACACTCGGAAAGGCGCTTGTCTCGAGTTAAGTTTACAGCCTATCATTCTAGATTTTTTAAGATTTTTACCAAAACACTCTTTGATTGCTTTGGCCGGGGTGACATCGACTATCTTTACGGTGTTATCGATCAGTTCAGATGTCTTCTCTTTATCTTTTCTTAGCTTAGTGGTGTTACCCCCGTCGCTGGATGCTTGAGCAGCAACAGAAGTGTCAGTTGTTACACTACTAGCTGGAATGCTTTGTTGTGACTCCTTCTGATCTTTACGAATCACTTTAACAGCGGATTTTTTGTTTAAATCACGCCATTTAGCCATAAGACTTGCCTTAGTTCGATTCCTGAGATTCAGAGCTTTCCAAGCTGAGTCAACGTTTTTCCATGAAATTTTACCATGGCTATCGATATTGCTATCGACCAATTTCCTCAACTCGTCAATTTCCTCATCTCCCCACAAGTCTGTTCTCCCCTGCGAAGCAGAAGATTTAACACTCGACCCGTTTTGCCTTAATCGGCTGTTGTTGGGTTGTTGAGTGAGCAAGGGTGAAGTCGCATGAACGTCAGCAGTTCGTTTGGAGTCATCGCTTGCCACTGCTGAAGCAACACGACGATCAGATCTTAGAACGCATCGTTTAACGCCTTCGTTCGTTGTAGACATTAGCGAGAACAGGGTCGCCACGTGTAGGCTTCTACTCAGACCCCTCTTCTTACTTTCATGTATTGTTAAACATCAATTCTTTAGTCCATCTCTCATTCATATTTATTTGTGTTAATATCTCTATAAATATATTCACTTCAACTTATTTAGTGTTTTACATCATTTCTTTATCACATCTGCTGTTGACATTTAGTTATAATAATACTTCGATAAATGTACGTTCACTTAGGTTTTCCTTAGTTTTATGTAATGTAAAACATCATTTATTTACTGTATCTCTTATTGAGATTTACCTATGTTAATATCTCTATAAATACACTCACTCTAGGTTCTTTTCAAATTAATTATCGTTACGTCATTTCTTTATAACAATCTGTCATTGATATTTAATTGTAATAATATTTTTATAAATATATGTTCACTTATGTTCTTCTTAGTTTTATGTATTGAAACATATCTTCTCCTTATCCTTTCTCTTAATAATACTTATTAATATTTGTTCATTTCATGTAATTGTTAACTTTTTTATTGTTATACATCATTTCTTTTTCACATCTATTGTTGATATGTAGATGTACTAATATCTATATAAATATATGTTAACTTTCGATTATTCTTAACTCATCAATCGTTGTACATTATTTCCTTGCTACGCCTACTGTTGTTATATAGATTTGATATTAATACTTTCTATATTATATTTTGTGAATCTCATTTTTTCCTCAGTAATATTAGAAATGTACGATCGATATATAATGTTAACAACACGTGCTTATTGAAAAAACTCATCTCAATTAACAAATGATTTCTCTACAACATTGGTATTTACATTCATCATCATAATAAAACAAGTACATACGTCGTTGTCCAATATATCTTATTGTTCTGCTTAGTGACTCAAAAAGGTTGAACCTTTAATACAAACAAAAGCATCTGGTGGAAAATACTACATATTTCTTCGTGTAAAACTGTCTTCATAATTTCGTATAACTCTTGATGATGTGTACATGATTTGTATACGAAAGCTTGAGTCTTTTTTTTTCTGTATGAAATAAAAATCATAATATTTGCTGCAGTTATCTCTTTCTTTTTAAATTATCTATTTGCTACTGCACTTTCTCCTAAATTTATTTTTGGTCAAGTTTTGTTCTGCAGTTTTGTGTCAAGTGTTTTTGAAACTTGCTGAAATTCCGAGAAAGTTCGCAAGATTAAAAATATTTCGAAAACCAGTTTAGGTTTCTTACTATGCCTTTTTCAAATTTAGAAAAGCTCGGAAAGTAAAAAGAGATTGTCGGATAACCCTTTGAATACCAAACCGGCTTGTTGAGCTATTTGAGTTTCCTAAAATACGCGTTTTGGTTTTCGAAAATACTGATTAGAATCTCGAACACATCTCGAGAGTATCCGCAAGTACTTTTAGAGTGTCCAAGTTAGTATTGTAGAAAATGGATGGATTTGCGAAGGCTCGGAAACGAAGAAGATATTTCTGGAAATCTTTCATAAAATTGGAAACCTATTCGAAAACCTGAAAAGGTTTCAGAATGGATTTCCGGATGCATTTTGGTTTTTCCAGATACGGCTGTTTTGTTAGAGTATAGTGCGTTCAATATAATTCTCTTTGAATCTCCTAGATAAAAATAATACAGATACTCACAAAATATAAATTGAATCAATATGCCACCTTGTGCGTTTTGAATGATAAAGTAACAAAACAAGATTTTACTGTTTCTATATATTAAATATAGAAATATATAAACCACTATTTCCATGTAATCTTTATAAAAATATAAAAACTACTATTTCTATATTATCCATATAGTAAAATAGAAAAGACTTTTTATATAGTCCACATAGAAATATAATCAACCGTGTTTCTATATAATCAACATAGAAATATAACCAACTGTGTTTCTATAATCAACATAGAAATATAAAAACTACTGCTTCTGTATACTCCAAGTCTATGGTCTTTTTCATTTCAAACCAAGTTTTAAAAGAAAAAACCACAGCAACTTGTTCCAACCGATTCGATTCTCACCCGGTACCGCGTAATCCCATCTGATGTCCTCTAGTCCCGCATATTCTCACCAAGTTCTATCTAGTTCCACCCTAGTCCCATCTGAGAATGGGACTAGCACCTTTAGGACCTAAAGCTTCACTAAGTCTCTTAACCCAAACTCATCGTCACCCTCATTTCTCTTGCCCTCCCTCTCAAATCCTCAAATTAGAAGACCCTCTAGACTACCATTTAAGTTTGAAATCAACTTTCATTTGTTCTTGATAAATCCAGATTGAAATTAAATAGACCATTGTATATATACTCCATATAAAAACATAAAAAACACTATTTTTATATAATCTTTATAGAAATATAATAAATGCGGAAACCTCGGATTTAAATCCGAGAGTTATGTGTACTTCAAAAAGCGAATAACACAGATGAGTTATCCAAGAATGTGTCGAATAGAGCCCGCTGGGTCCGGATCTGAAAATTTTACGTTGATCTAGTCTAGGTATGTTCTGAGTCTGTAAATTATTATTGATTAGAAAAAATATTCATTATACACAATAATTCTTGCTTTAATTTTCTTTAGTTTTTGTTTATTTTCTTCAGAAAACGGTGAATTTATTTATGAATAAATTAGGATTTTGTATTTATTACAACGGTACTCATTATGATCCTCTTTTACCTTTTCAAGATAACCCTCAACAACTTCTACCACGCTTTGACGTAATTAACATTAGTGTATAATATGAAATATAATTTGAAACAAGCTTTAATTAAAAAAGGAAATTTTTATTTATGCAGATAAATAAAGTCTTCGGAACTAACACTTCACCACGTCTTATCTGGCAAAAAGAGGGCATCCGCACAGCGTAAGGGACAGTTCCTTAGTAGGCTCAATGATGAATGTTTTTTAGACAGATTGATCAAAATCAATCTATCGTGAACTTCACTTTTCGAGTATATAAAAATAATGTTGGCTCTATCGAGAACAAACGAATATCTCACAGACACACTATTAAGGTATATGGCTTTTTCACGATTTTTCGCAAGTGTGATATTGAATAAATATTAACCACAACGTATCTATCCCTATTATTTTGCATCATTTTATAGCTCTTAATGAGTTCTATCTTCTCTGGCAAAATTGGTATTGATAATATGGAAAACAAACAAATATCACACTGACGCATTGTCAAGACATACGAGTTTTTCATAGTTTTTCGACACTGTCATACAGAGGAAATCTTGTCCGCAACCTATCTACTCCTATAACTTAGCGTCACTTTGCAGCCCATGAAATTCTCTATCTAATGGTATATGATAGTTGAAGTTTTATTTTGATTATGATAAATCTTTTCTTTAAAGAAAATAAAAAAACCGTGCAATTTGCGTGAGGTATAGCTAGTTTTCATAATAATCCCCCAATATAAATAGCTATCGAGTTCGAATTTTTTTCATTTGATAACTCTTTTTTGTAGCGATAAAACCATGCATCTAGAACAGCCCAAAACCGCTAGTCACCTGAGACATATTTAGGCACGCCGGCCTCAGGATACAGAATTTGTGTATTTTGGGACCCTGTTTAAGCAGCTTTCACTTAAAAAACTACGAATTGACTCAAAATTAATATCATATTCGAAATCAGCGTTAAAAACTGAGTCGATTTATATATGTTAGTAATAATTCTGAGAAAAATTTTTTTTTCAAAAAAATCCCTGTATCTCTCCTCAGGGATGGTAGGGTGAATAATGACAATTTTGTCGATAACTCAGCCATTTCTTGACGGATCATTCTCATCTTCGAACTCGACCGAGATCTTGATGAGACAATTATGTGCACAAAATTTCAGCTCAATCGAATGTAATTGTGAAGAGTTATCGTGTAAACGGACGGCCGGCCGGACGGACACACTGACCGATTCTAGAGTGTACTCACTTTATGAGTACACAAAAAATAGTATTTCTGAACAATCAATATAGAAATATAAAATATATTATTTCTATATGAGCTGTATGGAAAAATAAGGGAGAAGAACAAAAATTATATTTCCTATATTATCAATGAATAAAAGAATAAAAGTATATGCAAGCATATGGTAGAGAATGAGTAAAGTAGCATATCATTGGAATTAGTGAAAAAAATAAATTGATTCTATAGGAAAGAGATAGAAATATTTTGTTAATCTCGGTTGTTGTAGTAAAAATGTTTGTTCGAGAAATATTTTTGAGTGCTGTTGGCGTTGAGAGATATCTATGCTTTGAAGAAAGCCAGCTAAAAACATTCATATGTGAAGTTGAAAACTGTTTTGCTAATTGAAATACCACAAAGTATTATTTTGTTGAATAGAATTTTACTAAAGATATATTTCTTTGATGATTAAAAAAATTTGATTATGAATTTCAAAAGAAGAAAAAACACACATAAGATCACACAAGATCTGCATTACATCTTCCTGTATGTTTTTTTATTTATGAATCTTACATAATCTAATAAGATCTGATACGAGTCATTAGTCAGTTCTTGTACGTTTCTTATTATACGAATCTTGTAAGATTTTTCGCTGGCATCTTATTATCTGAATCTTAAAAATCTTTTAAAAAAGTCAAACATAAGATAGTGCTGAGTCGTATAACATGATCATACAAAAAATATTGTAAGCGTATGGCCTTATAAGATATTACGCGACCTGAGGTCTGATTTTACGGCCTGGGTCTATTTAATCGGTACTAGATTACGATCGTAGGATAGTAGCAGATTGGACTGTCGGATTTATTATAGGATCCGATCGGATTCGAACACTACGGGTCCCGATATGATTTCATTTTATGAGCTCCTATTGGTTTTCATAGACTTTCACATTTTCTCATCGAATTCCAGTGGAACATCGATCAAATCCGACTATCGGATTGATCGATTCGAGTATGTGAAGCAAAATTTCCGATATACGTTTTCTTCTGATAAGGGGTGATATTACCGTCGGGAAAAGGTAAGTTTAATAGAATAATAGAATAACAATATCAATTAGGAAGAGAAAAAGCTCACTCAAAAAATGTCAATCTTCCGAAATAGAAAACAAAATGTCAAAGAAGCACAAATGGAGCAAAAGGAATAATACAGTGTCTGAATTACTTTTAATCGACGTCTATAAAGTTGATACCACCACAGAATGATTAAAGAAAGGATGGTAAATACTATCAGGATCTCTTGAAAGTTACACTTTGACACCTCAGTGATACTTTTTTGAAGATGATCACTGTGTAAAAGATAAACATGAGGATTATCCAAAAGAAATTGTTTCTTATGATGTGGAGTATCCCAACGACACTCTGGATGTTCACAGCTTAGAATAAAATCAGAAAATCGAAATTTATGCCACAATTGCTTGACCATGTCGGTATTATTGAACAAAAATAAAAAGAGAGCGAGATCGTAAGCAATCAATGAGTCGGGTTCGAATAAATACGTACGCGAAAAACGCTGTACATAAACAATAAACTTTGACGAAAGATGATATAGAGCATTGCCATTTATATAGGGAAAATATTGATCAACTCTGTTTGAAGCACGATATATCGATCCGCTCATCCACCAGTCCGTAGTGCAGAATGATTCAGGACAATAACCTTTCGTTATCTGTTCCACAATGGCATCAAGCCAAAATGGACGAACAGGTATTGTGTTGAGATCCATAAAAAAGAAGTGTGTGTAGCCATGAGATCGTAGAGCAACCATATTATTATTAGCTTCTAGAAGTAGTTTTAGCCACATGATAGCAATGCTACCTGGATAGTAGTTTTGATGATCAGCCAGATTAGCTGCTAAAAAGACTACGTTATGATAACATTTGTTTACAAATTTTATTTGCTGAATAATCGTTTCTAACGATGAGGACGGTGCTTCATTATGGTAGAATATTAAGTCGACATATTCATGTAAACTTTTGCAAGGTAAATAAACGTAACTCATATGTAGTTGAGTCATCAACTGATTCACTTGCGATCGATCAAATGGAATAACGACAGCTAGTCGATATTGCTTACGAATTGAGTCGACATATACTAAATCCTTGTTTGCCTTGCGTTCTGCAAATATGTCATCAACGCTAGCCAATTCATTGTCAACGTGTATTAATCGCGTATTCTCAGATATTTTATATGCTTTTGGCACTACCCGTACATTTTGATATCTGGACAGTAACGATCGTTGTCCACTTGTCAAGCCCATATCGTGCACAATGAGCTGAGCATCTTCGGATGCATGTTTGTGCAGCGAACCGATCAGATTCTCCAAATTGACGAACTGAGAAGCATTACTGGTTGTTTCAAAGACTGACACTACTGGTTCAGCCAATATTGCAATAGTAAGCGCAATCACCGAACGTTTTACAAAGAACTGATTAAATGTTGTCATACGCAGAGCATAATCGAATTCTTCAAATTATTAATCCTAAGGAAGAACCACGATTATGACTTGTTTAAAAACAGAGTGTAAAGTTGTAAAAAGTGGTATTTCTAAAAGAGAGTCCATAAGCGGACCATCAATATGAGCATATGACGAATTTTAAAAACACGATTTTTTATCATATATGAAAGGATTCCATGACAGATGCTCCGCGTGACAACTGCTCGACAGCGACATTTGTTCTCGAGGCCTAGATCAAGCTCCAATAAAAATGAGAACTCATGCTTCGTCTCGGCCCCACTCATACCTTCTTTCTCATCTACGGTCTCACTCTAACTCAGACTCGTGCCTTCACTCTCAGCTATTCGAAGAGCAATTATTGTTGGGGAGCTAGTTTTCCGGATGCACCAGTCGTGTTATCAGATGAAAGATCATGTTCGAAAAACTATAGTTTCAAAATTTCAGCATGTTCTTGCTTAGTCATGAAAAGCTATATAAATGACCCCGAGGGTACGTCACAATATTTTACGTCAAAATACCGAAATTCTCATTTTGACGGTATTTCATCGATTTCTCCTTAACATTTGCAGTTATTTTTTTATTGTATCGGGTGCGGCATAAATAATGATACCGCCAGTATTTGGTGTTTTTCTTCGCCAGTTTTCATTCTGAAAAAATACGGTTAATCTCAAAAGATGCGCCGTTTAATTCTCTACAAAATGATATATTTCATGTAATTAATGAAATCCTTTTTATTATTTCATCGTAGATGGAACAATCAAAACTCAACATCACAACTTTCCAAAAATGCTAATTTTTCAAAACCCTTCACATCGTACTTTCATTGTCTAATTCGCTAAAATACTGTTTGCCTTGATCTTAATGTGTTACTCTCTCAATTTCGCTTTATAAATGATACTCATGGAAATGGAAACGATGTCGGACAAAATTTAGCTGATTAGACAGTGAAAATATGATGTTGAGGGGTTTTGAAAAATTAGCATCTTTGGAAAGTTGTGGTGTTTAGTTTTGATTCTTCCATCTATGCTGTAATAATAAAGAGGATTTCATTAGTTAAATGAAACATATCATTTTGTAGAGAATTAAACGGCGCATCTTTTGAGAT
>JAJEKB010017012.1:0-18954 GCA_022393335.1 Macrotrachela quadricornifera | reverse complement strand
ATTCAACTGATATGCATAACACATACTGTGTTTAATATCAATTGAATATATGTAAATTAAATCTTACAGATAATATCAATTAACAAGTACATTATGATAATAAATTTAAATTGAATTTTATTTTATTAAAAGAATTTAGTATCATAATATTTTTTATCTTGACTTTTTTTTTATTTTTATATTATATTTTAATAATTATAACCTTAAGGTTTATGTCATGATAATAAATAGATTGAATATCATTATGAAATAATTTTCTTTGATTATTATTTTTGATAATCTTTTGTCTTATGAACAATAGAATGATAAATTCGAGTAAATTAGGTGTAAATATTATTTTAATATAAAACAGAAGGCAATTCAATAGATATCTTTATTATCAAAGAAAAGAAACAAAGTAAAAGCACTATAAATTTTTATATAAATAAAACAGATAAAAACGATTAATTCGATTTTCTTTTCAAAAGAAAAATATACATTAATATGAATAAATCGTAAAGGTTTGTATTTTTTTTTAATTAACATTCATCATTTCTACAACCCAAAAAGTTCTAAAACGATAAGATATTTTAATGAGAAACAGAACTTTAAAAAAAAAAAGATAAACATTCAAGAGTAATAAATGTTGCTAACCGGAAGACAAAATACCTAAGAAAATGATTTAAAAGAGAAAGCAGTACAGATCTAATAGTATCTTTTAGTTCTACGACCAGTTTTTTGTTGTCATCTGTGTGTCTTTTCATTTGCTCGCTGATAGTAGATCTCATCATCGGATTTTTCAAATGCGAGGATCAAGGTATTTCGAAAGCGTGATCATCTATTGTTCATTTCAAAAGAGTATAGACTCGGCAATACTTATAGCTGTTGAGCTTGAGTTTTTGCCATGAAAAAGAGGATGGATATTACATCGTCATAGTTTTCTGAAAAAAATAGTATCTAATTCCATTAATTGGATGTATTTTCAATTTCACTTGGCAATCGAATGTCTTAAAAAGTATTTTTATTTTTAGATGATTTATATAATTTATTTTATTTTTTTAATATCATCTTGTAAAACATCTGATTATTCATTAATAATAGATGAAAAAATTTCAATAAATAAAACAATTTATAAATTTCCATATTCATATGAATTAATAAATAATTTTCAATCAAATTTTTTTACTTTAATAAATAATAATCAAGATTTAATATTAACAAAAATAATTGATCGTGATTATTGGTGTTTACAAAATATATGTTCATGTGACTATTGTTCATTTATTATTGAATTATTTACAAATTATAATAATATACCTAAATTTTCAACAATAAATATAACAATAAATGATATTAATGATCATACATTACAATTTATTGATATACAAACAAATATTTATTTATCAGAATTTATTAAAATTAATCATAGTTTTTCAATAACACGTGCTATTGATTATGATTCAGGTATAAATAGTCAATTATCATTTAAACTTCTTAATAATAATGATTATATTCAATTAAATATTATTAAATTATCATTAAATGAATATTCAATATATGGAATTGTTAAAAAATTATTTGATAGAGAATTAAATGATAAATATGATTTAATTATTGAAGGACATGATCATGGAATTTTTCAAATGAAATATAATCGAACAAATATAACGATTTGGATTTTAGATGAAAATGATAATGCACCAATATTTAATCAAACGGAATATTCAATTCAGGTTATTTTTCTTTTGTGAAATTTACATATTTTACGAATAGTTTAACGAAGGAATTTCTTCAACTTTCAAATTAGTGTCGAGATATTGCATTTTTGTGGTATTTTTATATAAAAAGTAATGATTTGCCTTATGAAATTGAGGAAAACTAAATTTTGAATTTTGATCTGAAACTTTGTACATAGATAAGAACATTGGAACTTGTCGGTGGATATGAGCAATATAAATACATAATTTTATCATAGCTATATCTTAGGATAGGAATAACCAAAAGATCTGAAACTTTTACAATAAACTATTCTCAGTGGATCCGGTCCAAAGTTTCAAGCTGAAATTCGAAAATTAGTTTTCCTAATGCTCTTGAAGAGAATCATGGGTTTCTATTAAAAAATACCGTAAAAATGTAAGATTTTTGACATTAATAAACTAGCAACAGGAACCCCTTTTTTGGCTGTTCGTAGCTCATCGAGATTTGCATTATGCTTATACTTCCGAATCAAAAGTGATTCGACAGATGGAGAAATTCTTTCGTAAGTTTTAAGGCAAAGTATTCCGATTCCTCCTCTTCACAGACATCTTACCAATATTGTCAGTTCCATCAATAATTTAAAAAATAAGTAACAAGTATGTAAAAACTAGAGTACTATTAAAATAACTTCTGTCTGAAATGTGAATATAAATGAGATAGATCGTTTCTCTGATGATTGATTATGACTTTATACTGAGAAATACGTATATGTTTTTAAAATAATATTTTCTTTCTAATTTTAGTCTCTTCCCGAAGATACTCAAGTAGGTACTGAATTAATAAAAATTACAGCATATGATTCTGATAAAGGTTTAAATGGTCTTATACATTATTCAATAATAAATTCTTCAAGTATATCAATGCTTCCATTTATAATAAATTCAACAACTGGAATTCTTAGTCTTAATTTACCATTAGATTATGAAATAAATCATTCATATCGTTTTTTAATTCGTGCATCGGATTCTGGTTTACCACAATCATTATATACAGATACATGGTTAACAATAATAATTAAAAATATAAATGATTGCCCTGTTGAAATTATTTTTATTCCAAATCGATATTTTCAATATAATAATCAAACATTATTTATTTATGAAAATACACAAATAAATAATTTAACATTAGGTTATATACGTTTATTTGATCATGATTTAATGAAAACAAATCTTTCAATAACATTTATTATATTAAATAATAATAATAATAATAATTCTAAACAAGAATATGAATTAATTGAAACAAATCAATTAAATTCTTATATATTTTTAGTTAAACAAGGAATATTTGATCGTGAAATTCAATCAAATATAAATATACGTTTTATAGCAACAGATTATTTTTTAACAACAATTTATGATTTAAATATTAATTTAATTGATATAAATGATAATCCAAGTATATTTTTAACTGATCCAATAAAATTTTTTATTGAAGAATTAGGAAATTATCATATGATTGAATATCCAATTGAAGATTATCAATTAACAATTGGATATTTAAATGCTATTGATTATGATCAAGATGAAAATGCATTAAATAAATATGAATTAGAATTAAATTCTTTAGTTAAAATTGATTCTAATACAGGTAGATTATATTTAATTCAACCATTAGATAGAGAACAAATACAAAATATTCAATTAAAAGCTAAAGCAATTAATATTGCTGAACCAAAATGGATAACAGATGTTCAAATTGATATTCAAGTGTAAGTTTTATTAAATTCAATTTATATATATCCTTCAAAAAATTTGATCAATTCTTATATTTTATCATTGCGTTAAGGCATTTTTCTATATGCACATTGATTTAAGAAATGTAAAAGACACTAACTATACTTAACCTATTTTGAAGCATTGTAGAATATTACAAATCTTCATTTCGGACTAGATTCAATATAAAATTATGAATATGACCAACAATCATCAACACTATTTGTAATACGAAACCAAAACAGATATGAATATGCAAAATACCAATAAGTTCACCGACATTTAGATAAGATAAATTTTCAGACCCATTATTGGTTACTTAGTGATATTCATCAATTTATACCATCTTTAGTTCGAACTGCCTTATGAAATGAACTTTTCTACATTAACATGATGTATCATTCTAGAAATTTTCTAAAATCGATTCTAAAATTTTGATAAATCTTACCATTGAGTACCAATAAATCTCTTTTAATATGGTTTTATTTAGTATGAAACCATTGTATTATTGGCTAAAGAAATATTTTTACGCATCCTATAGAACTGATGTCAATGATAATGACTGACAGTATGTTGATCCGATACAATCAACATATGATCAATATTAATGAGTCTTGACTACGGACGATAATCAATATAAGATTTTCTGTATTTGTTGGGATACAGAATGATGCATTGAGGTTAAAACATTCACGAAATCTGAATAAGGCTGGAAGATCCAGATGTGTCGGTATTTGATTTCAATGATTTTGAACTTAGTCGAAACTAGATTCAATTAAATTCGAATTCGGTTGGAATTAATCTTTTAAATCTTTTCAAATTTCAAATATAAATTTCTCAAAACTGAATATTCGCACTTATTTCATATCTAGTTAAAATTCATTATAATTTATATTTTCTATTGAAATCTTATTATGTTTTTAAAATAGTTTGGATGTAAATGATAATATTCCTCAATGTTTAAAATCTTATTATCATATATTAATTCCTGAAAATTATCTAATAAATAAACCATTAATTAAAATTCCTGGTATTGATCCTGATAATGATATAAATGGTACAATAAATTATACATTTGAAACAAATTCTACATGGTTATTTTATATAAATCAAACAAATGGAGAAATATATTCAAAAAATTCATTTGATTATGAAAGTGAATATAAAAATTTTTCTTTAATAATTAATCTTGAAGATAATGGTAAACCAATAAAAAATCAACATAAAAATTCATGTCGAATAGATATTTATCTTGAAGATATAAATGATAATTCACCTGAATTATTATATAAAAATGAAACAAAATTTTTTTTTGATATACAAAAAATTTTGAATAATTCTTTTATTTTTTTAAATATTATTGATAAAGATTCAGGAATAAATGGTAAAATAAAATATACATTAAAATCT
Source organism: Macrotrachela quadricornifera (assembly GCA_022393335.1). NCBI lineage: Eukaryota > Metazoa > Rotifera > Eurotatoria > Philodinida > Philodinidae > Macrotrachela > Macrotrachela quadricornifera. The sequence continues at coordinate 14,089 of JAJEKB010017012.1, read as the reverse complement.
ATTGAATCAAATTTAAAAAAAGATTTTAATCAAACTTTATTTAAATTAAATCAAAATGGTACTTTACAAATTTTATATAATATTAAACAAATATGTTTATTTAAATTAATTATTTTACTTGAAGATTATGGTTATCCATTACAACAAACATTAATAGAAATAAATATTGCATTTGGTGATTCATTAATTTCAAAATATTCAACATTTAATCAAATTGAAAAATTATTTTTAAAAGAAAAATCATTATATAATAATTATTATCCATTTATATATGGTTTAAGTATATTAATAATTTTATTTATATTTATTATTTGTATTTTAATATTTATTCGATTATATAAACGAAATAATAAACCAAAACATTTATTATGTTTATCATCACAACAATTAAATTCTAATATTCAAGTAAAGGACTTGTCCGTATAAGGTCAAATTTTTCGTCCCAGTTAGAATTTTCAAAAAAAGACTTTTTTGAGAATTCTAACTAGGACAGAAAAGTTAATCTTATGTGGACAAGTCCTTTCATAGATTTGTTTCTTTTTAGTTATCTTATTGGAATGAAAAATCTTTTATTGATCAATATTCATCAAGTTTGTAATTTTATAAATTATATTTTTATATTAATTAGTTTTCTTTAGGTAATAGTTCAACATCAGAATCTTATACATATAAAATTCTTCATATACCAAATGATATTTATTTGAATAAAAATGAAAAAATTATTCAAGATAATTATCAAACAAATTCATCTGATATATCTATACATGGAGATTATATATTTAATCAATTACCATATTTTATAACAAAATGTAAAACTTTTAATCAAGAATATATGATAGAAATGAATGTAGATGAAAGTGATGAAGATACAAGATAATTTAGAAAAATTGACTCTTTTTTTCTGTATAAATAAAACCGAAAAAGATAATGTTTTATTTGTTATTAAAAATTAGAAAATTAATAAATTCCAGTATTTTTGCTAAAAATGAATTTTTATTTGACCAAAATATAGAGATATGTGAAATCAATTTTTTTCGTACTATTGTTGAGAAATTAAATATCTTGATCAGAAAAAGATTTATATAGTGATTTTAAAACGCATACTATTGATACTAAAAACCCAGTGTTTTTCTTTAATAAAAAGAGAATTTATAGATGCTACTATTTCGAAATTTTTTTCCGAAGAAAATAAGTTCTTAATTATTTGAGTCTTATAGTATAAAGATGATTTATTCACAGTCTGTTCTAGCATTCGGTATTAATTTATTTAACAGATATTATTTTTTTATATATTAATATGGAGAGTGAAGATTTGGTAAATCAAAAAAATGTAATACAGAGCAGTTACAACGTTCGATTTCGATTTCGCCGGAGCTGAATTTGGCGTTGCCAGCAGTAGAGCCCATCGGGTTCAAGGTGGCTAGTTAAAATTTTTTGAACCTGGATCCAACTTACACTCAGATGTTGAATTATACTTCAAATCAGAGATGTGCGGGGCAGCAAATTTTCACGCCCCGCGGGATCCGACTCGTGGTGCTCGTTGACCCGCTCCGCCCGTCCTGTTGAATATTTTTTTTTGAGGATCCCCGTCCCGCCTCGACCCGCCAATTTTCTAACCCGCCCCGCCCGTCCCGTTTAAACAATAACGCTACCCGCCCCGCACCGCCCGTTGTTTTTTTGACGGGCCCCGACCCGCCCCCGTGAAACCCGAAAGAAAATTTTGACCATCATCTAATTTGCTTTTTATAACATTTTCTGCATAATTAAACAATTTTTCATAAGAAATGTGAGATAAGTTTTATAATTGACCACCTTAGAACCCCTTATCGTGGACACTCTCATGTAAAGGAGACTTTAGGTCCATCGGAGCACTTCTTTGCAAGAAATAAACCTCTACGAATTAGACACCTTTATACAGTAGATGGTTTCAAAAATATCAAGTGCTAGTCTTTACTAGAGAATGAACCTCCCTATAATGGACTTTCTCATAGAATAATAACTTACGTGATGAAGATTTTTGAAAGTCTTGTAGTGCTCGTATAAGAGGTATGACTATATTTTGACAATTTTTCATTTTTTGAGAGTAGAAATGTATGTGAGGAGGAAGAATAATACGCAACAACCTGGTGTCTCATTCACTAGAAATGTTTAGATGCGCCAAGAAAGTATTTATTGCGGCTATAACAAAATTGCCTTACAAAATACCCGACTTCGATACTAAAGAGACTTTCGAAAAGTCAGGACAGCATCCACTATAAAGAAGTTTCAGTGTAATTGCATGACCAACAGCTGATCGAACAAGTATGATATCATTCACTGTAGATGGATTCATTTTGATTCTTCCCTCAGATATAATGATTCAGCTTGAAAAAAGAATGAGAAATAAAGATATTAAGAACGAACAGACTTTTGTGCATGGATTGAAAATAATGAACCAATCATTTTTCACTACCCCCGTAGACGTAAGAAACGGATATCTACTATAAATTTTTTCACGGGTTTCCATTCTGCCCCGAAAAATTTCGCGACCCGCCCGAACCCGTGAGAATCTGTCCTCGCCCGCCCGAAGCCCGTGTCTATTTTTTACGGTCTTACCCGCCCGGACCGCCAAATATTTGTCGAGACCCGAACCCGACCCGTCCCGAATAAATTAAAAATTTTTTATCCCCGACTCGCCCGTGCCACGTGGCCCCGCGATCCCCGCGGATCGCACATCTCTGCTTCAAATACTCTCAATGGAGCTTTTTTTTAATTGAAACCTGATAGTTGCTCCCAAATTGCGGTATTTATTTTATCGCTTATTTATTTAGATGATTAACACACTCTATAAGTTTCTTAGATAATTATGACAGTGATCTTGAGATAGTAGAGTTATAATCCACTTCTACTTCTAAATACAATCTCTTGGATTTAAAATCCTTGAACCTGTATCTGAAACCGATCAACAGAAAATATGGGATCCGTATCCGAGCGGACGCAGATCGAATATTGATTCAGATCCTATCCGATAGACTTTAGTCAACAGATCTTTACCAGACTGACACTAGGAGAATGACCTCATTGTTTTATGACAAAGAATCTGCAAGTTGGTCATGAAACCAAAATCTTGTGTATTACAAGAGTAACAGTTTATGTTTTTTTCAACAAAAATTAGTCTATATATTTTCATATTTATTATACTTTTCTGAGTGACGATCTGTAACTTAGATATGTTTATTTCTGATTGCAACAAACGTTCTTTTATCAATCTCACGTTCGTTTCCAAGAACAGATATTTTTCAATCATATCTGTTAGCTTTTGAATATATAAAATGCAAATAATATCAATATGAATTAACTTGAGATTATTATATCAAAACGAGAAATGATATACAGTTTTTGTTGGAAATTTATTTTATCAAAATAATGAACAGTGAAATTTTCACTCTTTTCAAGAATGTTTATGATGGTTATCATAAGTACATTTCTATTTCTACTATGAACAAATCAAAATCGTTTACGTAAATTTTATGCGCATTCAAAGAAATATACAGAATTTAAAGAAAGGTGGTTTGATTGTTAGAAATGAAATGACATTCACGAAAGCAAATTCAAAAGTAATACAAATTTTGTGTGATCAACAAATACTTCTAAGTCATCTCTAATTGTTGAACATGTTTTAAGAATTCAAGTATATTCTTAAAATAAAACCAAAAACAAAAAGATGATTTTTTTTCCTAGTTGAAACGAACAAAATCTTTCTAAAAAAGAAACAAGTAGACTTCTCAAAGCCTTTCTCATATATATAAAAATGAAAATGAAGTTTCAACTCAAATAAACGTACTATCTTAAAGGGAGAAAAGTAATTTTTAATCCTTATAATTTTCTAAAATACATATGAAAAATTTGCTTTACAAATTTCAATATTTTATCTAATGAGTTAGTTGATCTTAAAAAATCTTGAATGGAAAAGTGTATTTTTTTCAAGGATGGTATAATTGACTATCATTTCATACTCATCAATAATACCAGAAGAAAAGTTTCTGTTAATTATACTTCCTTTTTTTTTGATACTTAACATAACAGAGTTTATCCATCTGCTAGAACTGATTATCATATTGACATAAAGCAATTTTATTGTTTATATTTCTATTTTTTTAGATAAATAGCACTTTAGATTTGGATAGATAAATGTTATATATGACTAATTTTAAATAGAATTATTAAAATTAGAATTTTATCTTATTAATCTTTATTTTTCAAATATTATTCTCATACTAGAATGAATAGGTTTAATCTCTAAAAAAAAACATAATTATACAATATACTTAGCTGTAATAATATTTGTCAAAAGAAGAATTTTGATGAGTATACAATATGTTTCTTCTTATAAGTATATTCATTTAGATAATTCTTTTGTCGTATATTGATAATACTATTCGAGAAAGTCCATTTGTTTGACTATCAATCATTTCTATAACCGATCATTAGTATTAATATGTGTATATATAATAACAATTTGGTTCATCTATTAGTAAAATAAAGTTAACATTTTTCATTATTTAAAACTAATAAAATTTTTATTCGTGTGATATACAGGGTGGCCCAAAAGGTATTGTCAAGAAATCCGGAAAAAATAAATCCGGAAAAGAAAATCCGGAAAAATAAATCCGGAAAGAAATGAATCCGGAAAAAGATAAATCCGGAAAAAAATAAATCTGGAAAATAAAAATCTGGAAAACGAAAAATCCGGAAAAGGAAAAATCTGGAGAAAGACAAATCAGGAAAAATTTATTCGAAGTTTATTAATTATAGAAGACACAACAAATAGAAAGAATGAAGAAGTGAAAGACAATCTGATAAGAAGTTTATTTCTTTCAAGCCACCAGTAGTGAGAGTCTGTCGAGAAGCTCGACACAATCGATGTCGTCGTTGCATTCTTCTGCTTGGTTAAAACGCCAGTCTTCGTGGTCATGTGAGCAACGGCGGAACTATCTTTGAATTAGTATGCACAATAGGTGGTCGCCATTGTGGCCTTGCCACTCTGTTGAAAAACATAGTCGTCAATGATGAGAAGAGATTTATCTTTGTTGCTGTTCACGAAAGTGTGTATCGGATAAGCGGTGGCCATTGTAAGAAGAAAAGAGGAGAAATGATAATAAATGGCAGTCATGCTGTAAGTTTTTATTTCTAACAAGTTGTTAGTGTACGGCTATTCAGCAAATTACCACACTATATATATGATCATAAAACAACGGGAGAGAGAACAATGCAAAGTGAAATGATGAGAGCATGAACAAAGGAAAACGACGCGAGAGAGATAGTACTAGAGAGCGAGGCGATAAGAGCATGAGCGCAGAACGAGAGAGCGGACAATACAGAAAAATTCAGGGGAGCATGAACACAGAGCATATATATATAGCTGTTTCTTTGACCTTTGTCAAACGAAACAGAAAAAGAAAAAACGTATCGAGGTGTTTTATTTCTTTTCCGAATTTTTCTTTTCCGAATTTCTTCTTTTCCGGATTTTGTCTTTTCCGGATTTATTTTTTTCCCGATTTTTATTTTCCCGATTTTTTATTTTCCTGATTTTTTATTTACCCGATTTTATTTTTCCGGATTTTTTCGTTTCCGGATTTTTATTTTCCGGATTTCTTGACATATTCGCCCAAAAGTCACGCAACAAAGAAACATTTCAATATCTCAACTACGGTTCGAGCAAACGGACTGATCTTTTTACTACGAATAAAGACATGCGCACACTCCATGTCCATAAAGATAAGGCTACAAAGAACCTTTCTTAAATACCATTATTAAATTTAGCAAAAAATATTGACTTTTTTACAGATAGGGGAAAGGAAAATATATTTAACAAAGCGTCTCCCTAGGCTTGTCTTTATGGATATAAAGCTTGAACATGCCTTTATCATAAGCAAAAAAAATCCGCTCATCTGCTTGCGCCGTAATGAAGATATTCATTTTTTTCTGTAAAGTGACCCTTGTACCACTCTGTATATTGTTTTTTCTCCTATACTTGAGAAAGTAAATTTTTTTTTGTTTAAGTTAATGGTGGCACTTAAGAAAGATTCTCTGTAACCTTGTCTTTATGGATATGGAGTGTGAGCATGCCTTTATTCGTAGTGAAAAGATCAGTCCTTTTGCTCGAACCGTAGTTGAGATATTGAAATGTTTCTTTGTTGCGTGACTTTTGGGCCACTCTGTATAATCTATATATGCACTCTTGTGAACATCATGATTAAATCAATATCTGATGGAATGTCGAAGTGACATTCTAATAAATAATTATTTATTAAAATAAACCATGGAAATATCTTTCTCATCTTCAAATATTCCAAATATAAATATCTATATTACAATATCCATTAGTCTGAAACAAATAAACAAGAGCAAATACATGGACACAATTATTATAGAGAAGTGTTTTGTTTTATTTCATGGCTAACCAAGCCGAAATTGGATTTACTATTTTATCTACTAATGAAACAGACAAGATGCGATCTTTTTCTCTTTGTCTTATTTAATCATCTGTCGAGCTTATGTATATTGTACAGATTGCCAAATCATTATATACAAGACTCTAAACTAATTCTTCTATAAGAAAGAAAGTAAATTATTATAGATTGGCCAAAAAAAAGACAAAAATAGAATTACTTTTTTGGGTCAATGATGTTCTCTCTCTTTTTTTTTCTCTCATCTCTCAATTCTAGAGACTATATAAACGCTTGTTATCTTAAGAAATAATCGTTTATACACGCGCATTCTTGGCTCGTCCTATTATCAGGTATTATTGATCTTTATCAACTAAATATTTTTACAATAGAAAAAAGAACTTGTTTGTTATTATTAGATTGTATTGTGTATTGAACATTTATTAAAATAAAATAATAATCATGGTTGCTGAAGGGTATGTTTTAATTATAGGACTAATAGATTTATGGAAAATATTATTTTTTTTTTAATATGAACTTTTAGGTTAATACATGATCCAAATGATCCCGAACTTATAGAAGCCATGAAATATTTGGCTTTACCATCCGAAGAAAAAATCAAACTTCGAGCTCAACCATTTGATGCTAAAAAAGCATGTTGGATACCTGATCCAAAAGAATCGTTTATTGCTGCGGAAATTGAAAGTACAAAAGATGAACAAGTTACAGTAAAAACATCTAAAGGAGAAGTATGTAGATATATTTCTTTATCAAAAAGATAATAAATAACTTGTTTTTATTTATAGACAAAAACAGTTAAAAAAGATGATGTTCAACAAATGAATCCACCAAAATATTGGTGTATTGATGATATGGCTGATTTAACATATTTAAATGATGCTTCAGTTTTAGCTACTTTACGTGATCGTTATTCACGATGGCTTATCTATGTAAGTAAATATATTGAATAAATTCGTTTTTTTTTTCTTATTATTTAACTTTTTTCTAGACTTATTCAGGATTATTTTGTGTTGTCATTAATCCTTATAAACGTTTACCAATTTATACAATGAAAGTTGTACTTACATACCGTGGTAAAAAACGTACTGAAGTAGCTCCACATTTATATGCTATTTCGGATAATGCTTATTCAAATATGCTTCGAGGTATGAAATTCTTATGTAAACAATTTTCTTAATTAAGAATTCTATGAGAAAAAAAAGTGATCATTAAAAAATCATTTAGAAAAAAAAACTTATAACTACCAGATGGAAAAGTTTTTTTTCTCATTAACTATCATTATCTAGATAGAATTTTTGACGTTTTTTTTACGATAATATATATGGAGAAAGTGTTTGTATATCTATTGAAAATATTAAGGACAATAAGCTAAGAGTTAAAACAGATGGAATAAAAAAGAATAAGAAATAATGAGACATTTACTACATGATTGTATGTACTGCTGTGTATTACATTTAATTACAATAATATAAGTGATTATCGATTGACAGATACAGATGGTAGAAAATGATAGAATCAATCGAGCAAAGTTAATTGATTCAAGAAAGATAAATAATAATAAGACAAGTTGTTTTTATAATTAAAAACAATAATTTTTAAAAATTTAGATCGTGAAAATCAATCAATGTTAATCACAGGTGAATCAGGTGCTGGTAAAACTGAAAATACAAAAAAAGTTATTCAATATTTTGCATTGGTTGCTGCTGCTGGAACTAAAAAAGAAGAAGAAGGAAAAGTAATTAAATAATTAATAATAATAAAAAAATAAAAAGAATTTTTATCGATTTTAATTATAGAAAACAATGACACTTGAAGATCAAATTGTGTCAGCTAGTATGTTTAATTTTTTATTTCTATTTTTAACCCTTTGGGGACCGACTTTTTTTTCGAGAAGAAGTAAACGATATCGTGGAAATTAGGTATAACTTAGAAATTATGAACTATATACTTGTGGTGCTAGCTCTTCTTTCTATAGAGTATGACAATGAACTCGCTGGTAGAAAAGGAAATAAAATCTACAATGATTCCACTTTGAAATATCCAAAGCACTTGGGTCTTCTGTTTTGAGTTGTAAGGACGTATATATACGTCCTTGGTCCCCAAAGGGTTAACTATAAAATAAATCTACATTTTTTTTTTCTCTAATTAGATCCTGTCTTAGAAGCTTATGGTAATGCAAAAACAACTCGTAATAATAATTCATCTCGATTTGTAAATTATAATTGATTAATATTATTTATTTATTAATAAATAATATTTTTATTTAGGGTAAATTTATTCGTATTCATTTTGGTCCAACGGGTAAAATTGCTGGTGCTGATATTGAAGTATATCTATTAGAAAAATCTCGTGTCATTTTTCAAGTAAGATATTTAATGATCTTCTCCTCAAAAGAGTCCGTTTTCTGTCTACATTTATTCTATATATTTAAGCTTTTTTTCTGAAACACGATCTAATAAGAGTGTTGAAGTATAGAAGTGTAGACGTTAGCATCTATTTCCAATAGACGTGACAGATATTATAAATGAATATATGATTAATATCTCATTTGTAGCTAATTCATTACTTCGTCATAGACTATGACAAACAGGCTGGACAGCGGCCCTCTTTACAGCGCTAATTACCTAAAATTAATTAATAACTTCTATTAATGTTTTACGGCTATTTTGCATGGAAAAACTATTGTTTTTCTATAAAAATATATTATGCTTTTTATAACCCATATGTTCGACTACGATCGAACTGCGACGCAGTTACGCGTAATTGCGATCGCACTATGACCCGTAACTACGGAAAATTGCGACGCAACCACGCATAACAGCGACGCAGTTGTTAAAAAAGTGGCGACATAGGAATGCAATGCAATTTCTCAAAAACAAAATCAGTAGATAAACGACAATATTCTATTAATTATTAGTTAATAAATTAATAAACTAGTGTATACTTCCTTCCCAAGGTTGCATCAACAGCGTTTTTTTGAAAGATCATATAAGATGCAGCGTATTAAAGAAGCTTTTTTATTGTTATATAGAAAAACACTTCTACAGAAAAATACTCATATTTTAAAGATTTTCTAGCTGATCGACCTTGTGATTCATTTTCTCGCTTAAAAAGTAAAGATTCTTTGATACCCTAAATCTTTTATGAGATATTCTTTCAAACAAAAAAGAAATTTAAATACATAGAATGAGCTCATACAAAGAATTTTTGGAATGTTAAATGAACTATTTCTGAATCCTGTGTAGCGAATATCTCACTCACATCAAGTTATAGAATTGAAGATTTTACTATAGCCCCAACATATCCTAAAACTTTGATGCCAACTAGATGTACGTAACTTAAGAACACTTTTCACCAGAGAGAGTGACCGTAAATGTTATTTTTTTTCATATAATATCTGTTAGTCACTTAAATTAGAAACATAGTTTGTTTCAGTAATTTATTCTTTCCATCTTTCAACAGTACAGTCTGTAAAATCTGTACTAATATAAAAATTAAAAAACTATCTGATTAATTAAATATTAAAATTTTCTATTAATTATTATATATTAATCAAATGTATTTTTATTTTTAGCAACCAGGTAAAACTTTTATTTTATTTGCTGATTTTTTAAAAAAAATAAATAACTTATTTAGCTGAACGTAATTACCATATCTTCTATCAACTTTGTTCAAATGCATTTCCTGAATATCATAGTAAATATATAAATTAATTGAACTATCATATAATAATTTATATAAATGTATTTTTTTTTTCAGAGGAATGTTTAGTTGAAAATGATCCATCAAAATATTTTTATATTGCACAAGGTATGCTTACTATTGATAATGTGGACGATGCTGAAGAAATGCGACTTACTGATGAAGCTTTTGATATTCTTGGTTTCACAAAAGTATTAATTATATTAATATAAAAGATGATATTAAAATATTTATTTAAAAAAATTTTCTAGGAAGAAAAAGTAAATTTATTTAAATGTACTTCAGCGATTATGCATTTTGGTAATTCTCAATGGAAACAACGACCACGAGAAGAACAAGCTGAAGCTGAAGGTACAGAAGAATGTGAAAAAGTTGCTCATTTACTTGGTATTGAAGCTGCTGATCTTATTAAAGGTTTACTTAAACCTCGTATTAAGGTTAAAAATAGTTAATTTTATTTTTAAGTATTTATATAATTAAAAATTTAGGTCGGTAATGAATATGTTAATAAAGGACAAAATAAAGATCAAGTAATTAATTCAATTGGTGCTCTTTCAAAAGCTGTATGTTTAAATAAATAGAAGAAAAAAAGAAAAGAATTCTAATATATTTATATATAATTATTTAGATTTACTATCGTATGTTTTGTTGGTTAGTCGAACGTGTTAATGTAACACTTGATGTCAAAGCTAAACGACAATATTTTATTGGTGTACTTGATATTGCTGGTTTTGAAATTTTTGAAGTAAAGTTTTTTCTTTTGTTATAAAAATATATTTCTTCTTTCTTTTTAAGTTTAATGGCTTTGAACAATTATGTATTAATTATACAAATGAACGTCTTCAACAATTCTTCAATCATCATATGTTTGTATTAGAACAAGAAGAATATAAAAAAGAAGGCATACAATGGGAATTTATTGATTTTGGTATGGATTTACAAGCTTGTATTGATCTTATCGAAAAGGTATTTATTTAAAAATAACTTTTCTTTTTTTTAAAATAAAATATGTATTTACTTTTTTTTATTAAAGCCTATGGGAATTCTTTCGATTCTTGAAGAAGAATGTATTGTACCAAAAGCAACTGATAAGACATTTGTTGAAAAACTTTATAATAATCATTTGGGTAAACATCCACAATTTGGTAAACCAAAACCTGGTAAAGGTAAAGCAGAAGCACATTTTGATATTCATCATTATGCTGGTACTGTATCATATACGGCAACATCATGGCTTGAAAAAAATAAAGATCCTATTAATAACACTGTGTATGTTTATTGATTAAAACAAAAGCTAAAGAAATATAAAATAAATTTTCAAAAATTTTTTAGTGCTGGTCTTTTTGCTAAATCAAAAAATGTTATGTTATGTCATCTATTTGCTGATGTTGTTGAAGAAGAAGGTGGTAGTAAAGGTGGTGGCAAAAAGAAAGGTGGTGGTAGTATGCAAACAATTTCAGCTACACATCGTGTAAGTTTCATTTTTAATATGATACGGAAATATAATATTTATATAAGCCTTCTTCATATTTGGCATATCTTTTTGCTGTAATAAAATCAATATTATATATCGGGATAATCTAAAGAACGGCAAATAGTTAGAAATCTATTTGAATCTTTAATCTGAGTTTTTGTTTTCTGAGGTTTTACTATCGAAATGATCTTAAAAACGAAAAGTCAGAAAATGATGATTGAATCAATATCATTCATTTTCCAATATTTCATCATAATATTCCATATTCTCAGGAATAAGTATACAACAAACAAATACAATCACAACAACAAAATTTAGCTGTCACTCTTTTGATAAATTCATTTTCGCTTTCATTTCAATCTTGATTAGCTGTATAATGGAAATACAAGCTTGACAATTAACAACAACAAAAAAAAAAGCCTGATATCAGGAAAAAGTAACTATTTTTGGGATAAACCAACACCGATTATTTATTTTTTATGAGACACTTCTTTTTTTCAATGATTGACACTAATTCCTTCGTGCACTGCACTTCACAGTCGAATGAAATTTTAATATAATCTAATTTATTTTTTATCTAAAAAACTAAAACATTCTTTTCCTTTTTGTTTTTAGGAACAATTAAATAAATTAATGGCAAATTTAAAACAAACACATCCACATTTTGTTCGTTGTATTATTCCTAATGAAATCAAAACTGGTGGTGTACTTGATTCACATTTAGTTATGCATCAATTAACATGTAATGGTGTACTTGAAGGTATTCGTATATGTCGTAAAGGTTTTCCAAATCGTATGATTTATTCGGAATTTAAACAACGTTATTCAATCTTAGCACCAAATGCTATACCGAAAGGTTTTGTTGATGCTAAAAAAGCCACAGAAAATATTCTTAAAGATTGTCAATTATCTGACGAATTATATCGTTGTGGTGTAACAAAAGTATTCTTTAAAGCAGGTACATTAGGTCAATTAGAAGATATGCGTGATGCTGCTTTATCTAAAATTATTGCAACTTTACAAGGACAAATTCGAGGTTATATTATGAAAAAAGAATATAAGAAAATGTTAGAACAACGTTTAGCTTTATCTGTTTTACAACGTAATTGTCGTAAATATTTATCATTACGTAATTGGCCATGGTGGAAATTATATACAAAAGTTAAACCATTATTATCTGTTGCACGACAAGAAGAAGAAATGAAAAAACTTGAAGAAGAATTTAAAACACTTAAGGAAAATTTAGAAAAAGAAGAAAAATTACGAAAAGAAGTAGAAGATAATAATGCAAAATTAATTCGAGGTATAAAAAAAAAATAAGACATACTTAATATAATTTATATTTATTTTTAAGAAAAAAATGATCTATATCAACAATTAGAATCTGAACGTGCTAGTTCATCAGAATCTACAGAACGTTACACACGATTGGGTTAGAGTTTTTATTTATATATTTTATATATAAGTAAAATAATTTTATTCTTTTAGTAACACAAAAAGCTGATCTTGAATCACAAATAAAAGATTTAGAAGATCGTTTTAGTCAAGAAGAAGAAAGTGCACAAGAATTAAATAGTAAAAAGAAAAAACTTGAACATGATATAGATGGTTTAAAAAAAGATATTGATGATATACGTTTAAGTTTACAAAAATCTGAAAATGAATGTAAAACACGTGATAATCAAATTCATACATTACAAGATGAAATAGCACAACAAGATGAAACAATTGCTAAATTAACACGTGAACGTAAACGTCTTGAAGAACAAAATACAAAAACAACTGAACAATTACAAGCAGAAGAAGATAAAGTTAATCATTTAAATAAATTAAAAGCTAAACTTGAACAAACATTAGATGAATTAGAAGATAGTTTAGAACGTGAGAAAAAAGCACGAGCTGATTTAGATAAATCAAAACGAAAACTTGAAACTGATTTAAAATCTACTCAAGGTACATTAGAAGATTTAGAACGATCAAAACGTGAATTAGAAGAACAACTTAAACGTAAAGATCAAGAAATTCAACAAATGGGTGGTAAACTTGAAGATGAACAAGGACAAGCAACAAGTCTTGGAAAAAAAATAAAAGATTTACAATCACGTGTTGAAGAATTAGAAGAAGAAATTGAAAATGAAAGACAAGCACGAACAAAAACAGAAAAACAACGAGCTGATTTAGCAAGAGAAATTGATGAAATGGGTGATCGATTAGAAGAAGCTGGCGGTGCAACAACATCACAAGTTGAAATGAATAAAAAACGTGAATCAGAATTACAAAAACTTCGTCGAGATTTAGAAGAAGCTAATCTTCAACATGAAGCTACAGCTGCACAATTAAGAAAAAAACATCAAGATGCTGTCAATGGTAATAAAATAATTTTATTTTATATGAAAATAAAACTTTTTTCTTTTTATTAGAAATGGGTGAACAAATTGATCAATTACAAAAATTAAAAAATAAA
>JAJEKB010017005.1:0-46192 GCA_022393335.1 Macrotrachela quadricornifera | reverse complement strand
CCTAGGAAAATTTTAAATTCGCCTAACTTTTAATTTCGCCTGCAACATATATAAACCAACTTTCCATAATCAAAACCTTAAAGCACTACCCGGTTTTTTAATACTTTCTGTAAAAATACGTCTTTCCTACGAAGATATGTTGATAGAAAATATATGATGACCCGTTTTATTTGGATCAAAATTACTGCATTTTGCGGCAGTAACCTCGATGCAGATTCTGAGAAAATTTCAATCTTATCATTTGAGTTGTGTGGGAGAACAATTTGCTCTACTGGAGCCTTATACGATGGGTAAAAATAACAATACATAATGACGGAGCAAGAACTATGTTTCTTTTGAAAGCACAGATGAATATCGGTCATATATACGCATTTTGTAGAGTAAAGGAAGATGTATCTGCTTCTATTATGCGAGTTCGAAAATAAATTTCTTATGTGTAGCACCAGAGAGAGCGCAAAGTATTGTTTGGTTAACGAATGAATAACCCTAGGAATTGTTTTCTGTCTAATTCAAAGTTAAAAAATATTACAAGAGAGCATATGAAATTATGTAGACTTTCCTCTAGTATGCATTTTAGATGAATTTTCAGGCGGAGAATTCAGCTTTGACCACTTATCTGGCAGAGTTCTTTTTATTTATATGATTAGATTTTGTTTTTATATTTTAAAAGAAATACTAGCTTTATAGATTATCTTGCAATAATTATTGTAACTTCTTCAAAAACATGTTTATGTTCTGTTGTTGGTAGGATTTATTCTTTTGACATGAGTTTGATTAGTATCTGCTCTTTATGCTTTATCATAGAATCAGAAGATTTTGTCTATCGCTAAAGTAGCCCATACTTAGAAGAAATAATGTAGATGCATGATATCGATCCTGCTGATGGCATATAAAAAACGTCAAACAAAAAAAATTAATGTATGAAACATTGTATTTATCATGACGGGTCATCATGACATCTCTCCGTTGTTTTTTGTTCTAAGTCTATCTTTAACAATATTGTTACTCTTTGTCAGACATATGTATTGCATCTTTCGGTATTTGGTACAATGTATTAGTAGTTATATTTGAGAGAAAAAGAAGAGTATTTTCCTTGGGCTTTTTTTCCTTGATAGATGACAAGAAACAATATATACATGTCATATCTAGCATCTTCTAAAGACATTATTAGTATTAGAACAATAGTTCCTTTAGTTATTTTGGAGAATTTCTTTATATATATATATAATTTTTTATGCAATTATTAACTATATTTATCAATATCATATTATTAATTGGTATTCCTGTTTATATTCAAGGAATACCTTTTGAAAAATATGATTCTATTATCCAAATGAACAATAATACGAATGTATTTAGCTTGCGAATTAATTCTACATCATGTATTTTAGACAATGATTGTCCAAAAAATAGTTGGTGTAATGAAAATACATGTCAATGTAGAGAAGGTTGGTTATTACAACATGATACTAAACAATGTTCATATAAACAAATATCAAAAGTTTTCACATTAATAATATCATTACTGGTTGGTAGTCTTGGTGTGGATTGGTTTTTTTTATCACGTAAAAATAATTTATATATATTAACTGGTTTACTAAAATTTCTTATAACAATTGCTGGTGGTATCTGGAGTCGATTAGCTATAATCACTTCAACTGAAACATCAACGAATGCTGCTCGTTGGTTAGGTTCTACTTTAAATATTATATCAATTATTTGGTGGGTTATCGATTGGATGCGAATTCTATTTAATTGTTTTCCAGATGGTAATTATGTTCCACTTATTTAATTTTTTTTTTGTTGTATAAGATTAAAAATGTATAAAATGAAGGAATAGTTTCGTTATTAATTTACTATTCGTTTTTGATGAATTAAACAAAATACATAATATCTACGATATAAGCAAATCTAAATATGATATAATAAAGTAAAACTCATTTCTTTTTTTTTTGTTGATTTAATTTTATTATTTATCTTGTGAATAAATGTTTAAAAAAATACATAAAAACTAATGTTTATAGAAAAGAAAAGAATTTTTTTTGTTACATTTAATAACATATTGCATTGATTTGTGTCGGGAAATATTTTCAATAGAGAAATAAATAACTGATTTCAACTGCCCTCTGTTGTTGTTTTCGTTAACTTTGATATTATAAGAATATGAATCGTCATATGAAATGAACAAAGAAAATTGTAATACACTCCTGTCCTTTTTTTTCTTATACATAAATTTATATATATATGGATTCAACTATTGAAGTACATTCTATAGTACGAACTACTCAAAAACAAACAAATAAAAAATCTCATAAAAAAATCGATACAAGTCATATCGATTATATCGGAAATGTATTTCTTAATGTTAAATCTCAATTACATGCTCGTCTTGTAACTAATGTACTTGATATTGTAAAAAAAAATGAAAAATTTCATCGTAAAACAAATCGATGTTTTGAACATATTCCAATCATCGCTTTATGTATGGGTATGTATATTAAATAAAAGTACCTTTTTTTTGATTTTCTTTATATACGAAACTTATTATTATCAAAATTAGATTCGAATATATCTGAATATACTCATTTATTTAATGAAGTTCATAATGAATTATTTGAAAAAATGAATTGTATTATAATAAAATTACAAAATTCTGATCAATATTCGTCTATTCATAATATATTAAAAACAACACAATTTGAATTAAATAAAGTAAAAATATTTTTTTCATTAATTTTAAAAAATGAAAATTATTTAATTATTATTTCATTTAGTTTTATCCTGAAAAAGACAAGAATGAAAATAAAAATATGTATTTTCAATTAAGTAAATTTGTTCAAATGTATAATCAGGTTAGAATCTTTTTATTGTTATTTAAATTAGAATAGACTAAAAAAGAAATGAAGATAGGACTTTAATTCTTTAAAAATAACTTTAAAAAAATTTTCTTTCTATATAAACTAACAATGAAAACGATGTACTATTTTTCTACGCGAATACATCATTTTTCAATTCATATTAAAATAATAAAATTTCGATAAGAGCTATTTAGTTATCCTATGCGATGGATACATTAGGTCATATAGTTTTCTCTTCTTCTCTAATACCTAATCATCTATATCTATTAGAATATATAGAATGTCATGTCAAGTAGAACAAGCATGCTATGAGAATGGTTTGTTTTCAATTCTAGCAAAACCACAGAAACGAAAACAAGAAGAAGAAAAAATCTATTTCTGCAATATTTTTTCATTTTCATGTATTGACTAAACATTGATCTTTACAGCTCTTGTCTAATTATCGATTTGTGTTTGCTGCAAATTAATAAAAAATAAGCTTTTAGATAATTTATGTGATATCCTTGTGTCACAGTAATATTTTCTCTCACTGGAAAAAAATAAGTTGAGAACGAAAACGAGAAGTCAGGAAAATTGTCTATATAGGATAATGGACACAAGAAAATCTGATACAAAAATATGCTGATCAAGTTTTTATTTCCTCATATATTTGCCATGATCGATGCAGTTATTTATATATGATTGCTTAGCTTTCGTTTAGCCAAATTGGAGAACTAAAACTCATAGTAGTATTGTGATTTTTTTCGATTTAAGCCGCTGATTGATCATTCGATATAATGCGTACTGTACGGATAGTTTTTGGAAGGTTGAAATCCTCATGTGTATTGCATCGAAACAAGTGAATACTTTTAAAGGCTGTTAAAAATAACAGATTTTAGTCAATTGCACAGCACTCTGATAAAGTAGATGTGTGCGAATCAACTGTACCAATTGCAGCATCTAAACTGATGCTGATTACAATATAGTATTAGTAAAAATGGATCTGAAACTGTTTTCTTCTGAATTATTTTGAATTTCTTCTACTAAATAATTGAAATCTGGATAGAAAAACATGCTCAGTAAATATCTATATATTGCCAGTATACTGGTGACTGACTTACATCAAAATATGACATGTAAAATGAATACTCAAGATAATAATGAGCTGATGTAATATAGTATAGGAAAATTTATATAGAAAGAACGATTCTTTTAAAAAAAATTGAAGTATCTTCATCATTAGATTTTTTCTTATATGTTCTAACTAATTTTTATTTATATATTTAGCTTAAAGAAAATGAAAAACGTTCAATAATATTTATCATTCCAGAATTTGAATCTGTTAATATAACAATATTTGAAAATTTGATTACTTTACTTAGGTATAATAAAAAAAGAATAATAAACTTTAAAAAAAAAACTAATTAAAATTTTAATTTAGTTTACAAATAAAATCAATTTCAATATCATTTGTACTTGGTTTATCAGGTGGAGATCATTCATTACAACGACTTATATCAAGTCGTATTGCATCAAAATTATCTATTGATACAATTTATGATTCAAGTGCAAGAAAATATTATGAACATATTATTAAATCAGTATGCTTTGTTTTAAAGACAAAAAACAAATACTAAAAATCAATTTTTTTTAAAGTTATTTCTTTCAGAAAATAATAAATTTTCAATAACAGCTGAACAATTACGTTTTATTGATAATGGTTATTTTGAAACATTTTCATTAGCATGGCTTGAACATACTCTTAAAGTTAGTAGAATTTCTTATATTATAATTAGATTAAAATAGTAAAACGTATAATTTGAAGATATAGAAGTTTTCATACTGCATCTTGTAATATATTTCGTTTTCTTTTTAAATTCAACTTATTAAATAACTAATAACTATTCCATCTAATATTTATTATTTTAGTTTATCGCTTTTTCTGAATCAAATTCTGAACAAACAAATCAACTTAATATTTGTCTATTTAATGCAATATATGTTTCATGTAATCAATTACCAAATCATCCTCTTGGTCGTTATCGTTCATCATTTTATGAAATTTATCTATCTGATACACCTATTTTTAATGAATTAACATTATCAATAAATTCATCTACAATTCATCAACTTGATACATGTATTAATTCATTTATTGAACATAAATGTAATGAAAATTCTTTATGTATTAAATATAGTCAAATAGGAAAGAAAATTTTTCTTGAACAACAACAACAAATTCATGATGATTCACAATTATTAAGTAATACATTACGTACAATTAGTGATAGAAAATTAAATAATTATCGTGAACAAGTTTTTTTATGGCTTAAACAAATATATGAATCATTTATATTTCCAATAAAAAATTCTTCAACAAAAATTAATGAGAATCTTATACGAGAAAGATTAATACCTATGACTCGTACTACATTTATTCAAGAATTAACAAATAATATGCATTGGAAACAAGGACAAACACCTGATTTAGCATTACTTTATCGTATTTATTCAGAATGTGGTACTAAAATACCTCTTAATGATTGGTTTGATGTATGATTTATTATTTAAATATTAAAGATATATTTTTTTAATATTGTATTTGTTTTTCTTTCTCTCTAGTCATTTGCATCATTATTAGAAGAACAAGAAATAATTGATGATGATAAAAATAAATCAATATTGTAAATATTAAATAAAAAATTTTCTTTAATTTTTATTTTTTATTTTGTATAATTTTTAGAGCACGTTTTGTTCATGGTTTAGCTGAACTTGATTATCTTGGTTTTACAAAAACATCTTTACAACGTTCATATCATGCAACAAAATTAACTTGGGATAGTTAAAAATAGATATTTTTCTTGATAAATAATGTACAATCAATGTAATTATTGCAAAGAAATAAAATAACAAATTTAAAACAGATTTAGAATTAGAAATTATATAAAAATAAACATAATAATATCATCTGATTGAATGAATTATAATAGTTTGTCAATAATGCTTGAAGAGTTTTCATGAAGATTATATCTGTATTAAATCGTTCTTTTTTTCGTATAGCAAACAATGTTATTAAGGACAAAAAAACATTGGGAGATTGTTTATCATTTAAAATTGTCAATATCGTATCAAAGAGATTTTAAAAAATATAATAATATGCAAATGCTACTATTAGATATTTTCGACTGAATTTAGTCATTATAACCGAATATAATACACACGCTGAAGACGAAACTAAAGATACTAATATCAAGGTTAATATAATGAAAAAAACATGAAATAGTATACTTTTGATCAATATTTGATCTATTATATTGTCAATATATAACTTAAAATAGTTAAATAATATGTGCGCAATTTTTCAGTATCTTTTAGACAATATATGTGTAAACATGTAGTTAATATGATAATTAATTAAAATTACTGTAAGTCACTATATGCTGCTAAAACTGTTAGAATTCGTACGACAAAAAAAAGCCATCATGGTAGGTCATTAAAATATAAAAATGCACTAATGATACGATAAATTTCTGCTGATTGTAATTATACTATTTTAATCGAGCAACTAAATGCAAAGAACGTAAATATATTAGATCGTATCGTTTCTATATTTATATAAAATAAAATTTCGGTTCAATGATTTAATATAATATTATCAGTCTACCATCGATAAAATTCACCATATAACGCACTTTTTATTTATTATTAATATATGTGAATAAGAACATGTACAGTAATGACCTGATTTATTCATTCGGTCATATTCGATAATATACATTAATACAAAAAAAAAAAAAATAAGAGATACATATTGGGTGTTCTTTTTATTCAATAGGTGATCAAATAAACAAAAAAATTTCCTTCGTTCGAACTTACCTATGTAACTGTCAATGAAAAATTATTTTATAGACATGAATAATATCTAACATAATAGTCAATGTATGTAGGAGATAAACATGGACGTGTTTTTTTATGATTGTATCATTCGTTTTCAAAATACCTGATATATATATATAGATGCACAAGACGTGGGATATTTTATTGATCTTATATATAAATATAACTATTATTAATGCACACATCTATGATTGATATGAATTTTCATTCACATTCATTGTCAATACAAACAACCGAATCAGAATGTATTCCATCAAAAATATCCAATAATAAAACAAAACAGGTAATTATATTAAATTCAAATATTGTTTTTTTTCTAAAAATTTATTTTTAGATTTTATTAAATTTAACAGATAATCATTTAAAAAATTATCAAACATTTCCTAAATCTGATATTATTAATAATGGTTCTACTCGAATTTGTCGTCGTCGTCGACCAACATCATTAAAATTTTCGACAAATCATCGATCTAAAAATACTATTAAAAATAAAAATCAAATAAAAATTATAGATGAACCTTTAAATTCAGTTGAAAATTTTCAACAAGAAAGAAATCAAGCACAATTACAACGAGCAATGTATAATGCTAGACAAACACCATTAATTCCTTTAATTACTGATATAAATTTTCCTTGGTTACTTCAATCATCAGAACGACAAGATAATCTATTGATTAATATTCTAAATTTATTAAGTAATATCAACGAAGAATGTTCATTTTTCGAACAATTTAAAATTTAAGTAGATTGATAGAAATTATTTGTATATAGATAGAAATTTTTATATTTGTTGTTTACTCGTATAATGAATAAATATTTTTAAAATGATTAGTATTTATTCAAGCAATAAAATAAAATGTCATTTAAATAATTTTATATTTTTAAATGTACAATAATTAATTCATTAAATAACAGCAATCATTTCATGTCAGAACTATAAATTATATATTCTATAAAATAAAAAGAATACATATTGGTATAAATAAATAAATCTATATTCCTTTTTGTTAACAAGTAATTTATCTAACAAATCAACGTTGCATCACTACTACATTGCAGGAATGATGATTTTATACATATATATGAATAAGCTAAGAAAAGAAACATGACGAACGAGTGAATAGACTTCAACAACATTAAGGCGAGAGAAGTATCGAAATGAAGAAAAGAGAAAGAAAAAAAAAAGAGGTATACATGAATCACACTGTAATATCCTTTTTATATAAAATCTACCGTTAATTTAAATAAATTATTATTCAGTAAAATGTAATTCTTCGAAAACTCTAATCATTTTTATATATCATCCACGAACGCCATCTAGAATATTTGATTTCGTTGTATTTTCATTCGTGAAATTACCAATCATTCATCCCTAAAAAGAAGCATATACTTCCTAGCTAGATAAGTGTATGATATCGTTTTGTTTTTTATTATACTAGAATTTGTCAATAAATATTTTCTTATTCTTTTTCAGATGTCATTTGCACATAACTATCCTTCTTCAAGCATAAATCCTTCTCAATATGATCAATCACGAGAAACATTCAACAATTCAACCAATCTTAATCGAAATAATAATAGAGTATGTTCTTCCACATTGGAATTTTTTTTTTGCATGTGATTTTTTCTTTCTGACAAAAGTCTTTCGGCGACTTCTTTTTAACGTTAGTAACAGAGAGGGAAAAAAAGAATCATTGTGAGTCATTTATTTACAAACTATTGGAAAGTTCTTTTTTTCTCACGATTTTTGTACTATAATGGCGAGTAATAGTAGATCTGCATCTCCAGAAATTCGAGTTTACAGTGAACTTCAAAGAATGCTTACACCGGAACAGTGTGATCATCTTTTTGTATGTTTTAAAAAGAATAAATTGAGATTATTTTGTTTTGTTTTGTTTTAGCCTTTAATTAGCTCTGCTGTTGCATCAAATAGTATGGGGAATGAACAAATAGCTCAACAACAACAACAAAATCATCGTACTTATTCAGATGATTTAATGGATGTTGATGAATCACAATACGAACTTGTGAATACAAATGAGGCAAGACAATTAGAAGAAACCAATGCTGATGCTGATTTTGCTCTTCGACTTCAAGAAGAAGAATATTCAAGACCTAGTATTAAACCATCTCTATTAAATACACGACGACCCAATAAAGATAAATTTCCATCTATTTTCGTTGATACTAATAATGAATTAATAGTTAGTGATGCCGAATACGCAGCACATTTACAAGCAGAAGAAAATCAAAGGCAACAAAGACATCGTCAACGACCAGCACCCTCTACACAACGACGAGTATCACAAAGAAGTTCGCAATCTGATGAACCTGAGATTATACCTACTCCCCCTTTTGGTGATTTTGCACGTAATCGTTCATCATCTAATGGAAATACTAATCAAAATATCGTTGATGCTGCTACAAGTTTAGTGCGTGTAATTGCTTCTGCTAGTCAACAACGTTCTAATTCTCATCGTTCTAATAATCGTAGAAATATAAATCTTCAAAATAATACTGAAGATTTTGGTCCAAATGATTATGAAGTAAATTATTATTAATTTAATTATAACTTAATAAATTTAATTTATTTTATTTAGAATTTACTTGAATTAGATAATACAATAAAACAAAAAGGTTTAACTAATCAACAAATAAATCGTTTACCAACTGAAAAATTTCATCATACAACAAGTAAAAATGATGAAGAAAATAAATGTAGTATTTGTATGGAGCAATTTGAACAAAATGAAACATTACGTCGATTACCATGTCTTCATATATATCATAAACATTGTATAGATCATTGGTTAAAAGTAAAATAATCTTTTTGAAAATTTATTTGATTTTATTTTTTAATTTAGGAAAAAGATTTATGTCCAATTTGTCGAATATCTTCAAATAAATAATTCATGAATGATTTAAATAGAAATAATAGTTTGAAAAAAATGAAATTTTTTTGTTGTTATATAGAAAATATAATCTATTTTGATAATGTAATTGTACTCATGACTAAAATTGTGATATCGTATTCTTTCAAATAATCTATTGACATAACTTCGTTTTTTTTTGTATAACAAAATAAATTCATATCACAGAAATATTGAAAAAAATTTAACTCTTTTTTTTACATTGATCAATAATTAATGTTCTTTCAAAATATATCTTAAAGTTCATGATGACATTTAATAAGTTATATTTATAGTATCATTAAGAAATTATTTTTTTAATAATTATTCATAGTATAGTTTTACATTTTACTTAAATTTATATAATAAATATCGGAAATGATAATGAATAATTGTTTAAAGAAGCTGTTCTTGCCTTACTAATCGAGAATGGCTCTGGATCGACCTTGTTAGAAACGTGAGAATGTGTTTCACCAGGCAAAAATTATGACTGATAAAAGTAAGAAAAATAAGAATTTAGCAAGAATGTCAACTAGTAATGTTATGTATGTTACATATGTATACCGTGAATTATTGAAATATACAGTTTTATATAGAAAGATTAATGCTATTATATATAAAAATGTTTTTGTATGCCCTGGAAATCATATATAGCTATTATCATTTTATTAATCATGACAATACATTTTTTCATCATACATTTCTTAGAAAAGCAAAATATATTCTTATCATATGCGAAGGATAAAATACTGGTCATATTATTTTTTTTTTCAAGATAAGCTCGTTAAATATTTAAATAGAATTCATCAAATTCAACAAGGATATCTTAGAAACAATTAGAAAGGATAATATGAATCTCAGATATTCTATATTGTAAATAACATATTCAATTTCTTTTCTATTAAAAAAATCAAATAAAAATTATAAATAACGCTAGTCTTTCTCTACGACAATAATGAATCATTCTTAGTTTATACGCTGCTAATTAAATATCATTATATGATCATATTGATATTGCGCATTTATTTGAACTAATGATGCTCTAATGATCAAATTCAAATCATATTGAACTCGATTTAATAAAAATGTAGTATTAATCAATGATTCAATTTGAATGTCTTTTTAATAGAAAATGAATTATTCTATTGATTTTTAAAAAAGACAAAAATTATTGTATATCATTGACATCTGCTGACATTTTTTTGTATGATTAAAATAGAAAAAAAATAATTAACCATTCATTATTAATATCTATGATTCATAATATAAAATAAAATTTCAGAAATAACTTTATTAAAGTGATATCATGTCGACTAATAATCAAGGTGATCAAGAAATTCCACTTCCATTAGATCAACAATCAAATCAAACATGTGTAGAAGGTATTTACAAAAATAATCTTTTGCTTTTGGAAATATTTTCTATATAGATCGAATATCAGAATCTACTCAACAAATTCAAGAAATTGATGTTGCTCAAGCTGATCAAAGTGATAGGTCTGTTAGACATATATATATATATATATATTTCTTATGATTATTTTATTTAGTTGGGAAACTGATGATGAAGGAGATTTTTATTCTAATGATTTATCAGATCAAGATAATGATGAAGATCTTCTTGATTCAGGTTTATCAAAATATTTAATTGAATGTTATCCAACAACAACTGCTGATGAAGTATCTCTTATTGGTCGTATATGTGATATTTGTCTTAATGAATATAAATCAAATGATAAACTACGTACAATACCATGTCTACATAGATTTCATTGCAAATGTATTGATAAATGGTTAAAGGTTATAAATTTTTATTTTTTATATATAAAATAATTTTTATTATAATTTATATTTTAGAAAAATTCAAAATGTCCGATGTGTCGAAGTGACTTACGAAAATCAGAATGGTATCCAGACTGAATCATCATACATTCTTTTTTTTTCTATTGTTATACTAAAATGTTCTTGTTTTTGTTTTTTTATGATAAGTGATCATATATAAATCATTGATTACATAAATATTCTTTTCAGATTATAGAATGACAGATTTATATATATATAAAACACAATGAATGATTTTTCTGAAAATAGAATTCTTTTAAAAAATTTATAGAATAGATTTATGTAAAATATATAAATCTTATGAAAATAATCAGATTTTATAAGATAATTTATACGATTTACTTGTAAAATATTTAAATTTGATAGATTTTATTGGTATTGATAATATATACATAAAAAAAAAACTTATTCATTAATGAAACATAAATACTGTTTATTATTCAATTTATTTTCTAATGATATATTATTAATTGATTAAAGTCTAGGACAAAGAATATTAATTAACAATGAAATTTCAGATACATTCTGATAATTTCTTGTTATTTGAATTTTATTAGTTTTCTAATCGAATTGTATTCGAACGAAATCAAAATATTACTAAATTCATATTTAAATGTTATCATTCGCTTCGCAATAAAGAATGACTATATATAACTATTCGTATTTTATCAAGTATTAAAGTCTATTGTTATAAAATGAATAAAAGCAAATATTTGCCATTGAATAAATGTTACCATGTTTTATTTTTCTTAAGATTTTTTTTTCCCTTGATTTAAATAATATATAAGAAAAAAAAACGGATTAAATGATTTTAATTATTTAGGATATTTTAATTACATGTGCTTTTATTGATTGTATTTATGTATATTATTGTCATCAAGATATTTTTTCATTGATGGAAACTCAAGAAGAATCAACAATCAATCTTGAAAGATGTCATGCACAATTATCAGAACTATCAGCAGTATAATTAGTGGATATTAGTATAAGTCGATGCAGAAAATATTCAACATACATCACTATTTAATAAAAATTTAAAAAATTGTTGATATTTAAATAGCAAGTATAGTTTCAATAGATGAACTAGTAGTTTATTCGGATATGAAAATTTCGTTATTGCATTTTCTATACTTGTTTTTTAATTAAAAATGCATTCTAATCTTATTGAATCTATGCTTATCTTGTTGTTTTCGATTTTTTTTTCTTTTCTTTTATTATATTGTACATTAATGTCGAGTCAAACACGTATCTCGTTTTGAAATATCAGATTACTGAATTACTTGATTCTTTCAAGGTCTTTTTTCTTTTTTTTTTTTGCAATCGGTTATTTTTTTTTTATCTTACTCTCTCTCTCTCTCTCCCTTTATCTATCCTTACCACCAACACTTGTCTTTTTTTTTTATGCGTTTGATATTATAAAATTTGTAGACTGGATTTCTTTTTTTTTTTTTTGTTTCTTTCTCTTGTTCTTCTTCTTCTCTTTTTTTTCTTCTTATTCTCTAGTTTAATGCTGCTACCACATCATCATCACAGTTCTTCGCTTCGCTATTGATAAAAACACTTTGGTATGTGATGGTGGCTTTTTTCGCTTTGCTATTGCGAGTAGTGTCGAGCAGCACAAGCAAAAAACTAGTGTGTGCGCGCGAAGATTGGTCGTCTTTGTTGCCGTCGAATGCGCACTCTTCTTGGTAGTAGAACACAGAACACAAGGAATGCGAGACGCTTTAGTAGTGTCTTAGCAATGATGTAAATCGTCGTGTGTATATGTGGGAGACGACTGCACTTGCGCATCAGTTTGACTGTCTTTCACATATGTTTAGTTCTGCATTATCATCTCCATATCGTCATTTGTTGGCAAGACGAACAATAATAGCAATGATTCTATCTGGTATGACATGATCGTATGTTTCCTACGTTTTTTTCTTTTGCCATTTCTTGTTCTTGCCATTTCTATTGGCAATAGACAGTAACAGACTGAGATATATAGACAGATAGACAAGCAAAAATAAACTGTCATCATTATTGAATAGAGAATATACAATATTTCTTTAATTATCCGAAAAAAACGATTTACATGACAATCATATTGATATTCTTCTCTTGTCTTGTGAATTGACATAAAACTTTTTGTTTTTGTCTAGAATAGTTATTTATATAAAAAAAAAAACATTTTATGGATGATATTTATTGATTAAGGTAAGTGCAAAAGTAATTTTGCGGTTTTTTTTTGTACTTTAAATATTTTAAGTGAGATGTTTGCATTTGTAAAGAATGAAAGAAAAGATATTTACACTCATTGTTGAAATAGTAGATAGAAAAGTTTACTATTCTTTAAGCCATGATATAATTATCATCTACGCGAGCAAACAGAGAATATTATTATTTTTTTCTATGTGTTATATTAAGTTATTTTAGTATTGATTGACTAAATAGATGATAGACGTAACTACCAAAAAAGTGATAAAATAAAAAAAGTAAAAATAAGACGTCAATCATGATTTATCAATTGATAGATATTTATTGTTTATTTTGAGTACATAAATTTCTCTTTTATCGTTCTATCTCAGTTACAATAGTCTAAAGAAGAGGATCAAAAGTCATTTAAGAAGAAGAAAAAAATCTTGTTTTCTCTCTCTCTCTCTTTTGCTGCATCGTTTTTTTTTTCTTTCGTTGTCGAATATGATGACTTTCGATCGAGAACAAGACTCTATTTCCTTTATTCTCCGAGCAAGATGCTTGCACGTTTATGAGTCGAAGAAATGACATATGCGTGTTGATGCATGAGTTTGCCTCGTATTCTCTTCGTTTTTTTTTTGCCGACATTTATCATTATAGAGACGCATTTGTTTGTCCTGGAGAAGGTAAAATTGACTACATACATGAAATAAACATATGAAAAGATCGAAAACTTGTACGCATATCAGAAGCATAGGCCATTAAAATAAAAATGACTATGATAAAGATCATAAAATCAACACGAGCGTGGTGTATTTTATGACCAATATTACTTTTCAACGATAAAAAAAAAGCAAAGAAAATGCCTTAAAAGTTTTTCTTTATTATCATAAATATTTGAATTTATTCGATGAATAAAAATGCTATAAAAAAATATTTTTATATTCGTAATTAACCAATATTGTTCTCTTTTTACTATTCTTTATATTTACTATATTAGTATTAATAAGAATCGAATAAAGAATTAGTTTAATTAAAGAAATGTTCGTTGGAAAAATAAGAATAGGTCAATTGCTTGAATTTTTCTTTTTTTTTTATTTCCGTAATAACGTAAATAGTAGAAGAAAACAGGTCATTCGATAAATCGCGCGTGCGCACACTCTTCAGTTTTTTTTTTTGTGATAATGATCAATCCAACTGAGAAAAACAAGTACGATCAATTATTTGCTTTCAGTTATATATGTTCGTATTATCTTTACCTTGAATTTTGAGGAATATTTATTAATTAAAAGTATAACAAAAAAATAAGAACATTTGTATGATAAGAAATAACGATGTAGAGAATTTTATATCAGCTTTAGTCTTTTATATAATGACGTCATTTGTGAGTTTTTGTTCCGCTTACAGTAGAATAAACTCTAGAATAGTTCTCAACAGTTTCTTTCTTTTTTTTTGCTTTCGTCGTTTGCATGCGACCGATTGCATTAACAATACCATCATCTCAAATCAGTAACGAAAGAAAAGAATATATTATTTCTTTCTTTTTTTTTTTTATTATAGATTATTTTGTCTTATCAAATATTTTTTAGATCTCGGTCATTTATTAAGATCGAGTCATAGCCTTTCTTTTTTTATAATTATATATTTTTATCTCAATGAATTATGGTAAGATTTAATAATATTATATTTATATATTGAAGAATTTGTTTTATTTTTTTGAATTCTTTTAGACTGACGAGAAGAAACCGAAAGCAGGAAAAAAAGCTGAAAATGATCTTGATGATCTTAAACGTGAACTTGAAATTGTAATATATATATATAGATATATTTTTAATTTAATATATAAATAATATTTATATATTTATTTTATAGGATGATCATATAATTTCAGTTGATGAACTTTATCGAAGATATGGTACTCATCCAGAAAGAGTAAAATAAATAAATTGAAATTAAATTCATTTATTTTGTCTATATATATATATATATATAAATAGGGTTTAACAGATGCAAAAGCAGCTGAAGTCTTTGCACGAGATGGTCCAAATGCATTAACACCACCAAAAACAACACCTGAATGGATTAAATTTTGTCGACAAATGTTTGGTGGTTTTGCTATGTTATTGTGGCTTGGTGCTGTTCTATGTTTTATTGCACATGGTATTAGTGTTGCAACTTATGAAGAAGCACCAAATGATAATGTAAATATATATATATAAGAAAATTTTCGTTCATTTGTTTTTGTTTTCTTCTTCTTTTGTTAATTATATAGCTTTGGCTTGGTGTTGCATTAACTGTAGTCGTAGTTATTACAGGTTGCTTTTCGTATTTTCAAGAAGCAAAAAGTTCGAAAATTATGGAATCATTTAAAAATATGTAAGTTATTTAAAATAAATTTTTTAAAATCTATTTTATTTATTTTAGGGTACCACCTGTACGTATGATGAAGAATTTCCATATATATATATAGTAGAAAAAAAAACATTTATTTTTTTCCTTATAGCAAGCATTAGCAATTCGTAATGGTGAAAAACGAAATTTAAAAGCTGAAGATTTAGTTGTTGGTGATCTTGTTGAAGTTAAATTTGGTGATCGTGTACCAGCTGATATTCGGATAATTAGATCTCAAGGTTTTAAAGTTGATAATTCATCATTAACTGGAGAATCTGAACCACAATCACGTGGACCGGAATATACTAATGAAAATCCACTTGAAACAAAAAATTTGGCTTTTTTTAGTACATTTGCTGTTGAAGGTTAAATTGAAAAAGTTTTTTTATTTTTAAAATAAAATATTTTTTTTATTTTAGGTACATGTCTTGGATTAGTCGTATCAACTGGTGATCGAACTGTTATGGGTCGTATCGCTAATTTAGCTTCAAGTATAATAAATATAATTAAATGATGTTTTTTTTGTAAAATAAAATATTTTGTTTAGATCTACAAACGGGAGAAACACCAATAGCACGTGAAATAGGTCACTTTATTCATATTATTACTGGTGTTGCTGTTTTTCTTGGTGTTTCATTTTTTGTTATTGCTTTCATTCTTGGTTATCCATGGCTTGAAGCAGTCATCTTTTTAATTGGTATTATTGTAGCTAATGTACCTGAAGGTCTTCTTGCTACTGTAACTGTGAGTTTTGTTTTGTTTTTTTATTTATTTGAAAAGTTTTTATAAATAATTATACTTATAATTAATTTAGGTATGTTTAACATTAACAGCAAAGCGTATGGCAAAGAAAAATTGTCTTGTTAAAAATTTGGAAGCTGTAGAAACACTTGGTTCAACATCAACTATTTGTTCGGATAAAACTGGTACATTAACACAAAATCGTATGACAGTTGCACATATGTGGTTTGATAATCGAATTGTTGAAGCTGATACAACTGAAAATCAACAAAGTAGAAAATTTTTTTTTTCTTTATATTTATTTATTTTTTCTTATTTAAAATTAAGATGCTACATATGATAAAAGTGCACCAGGATGGGTAAATAAATCAAATAAAATTTTCTAAATAATAATTTTGTTTTTTTTCTTTCTTTTATAGCTTGCACTTAGTCGTTGTGCAATGTTATGTAATCGTGCTGATTTTAAACAAGATCAAGAAAATTTAAAGAAACCTGTACTTCAACGAGAATGTAATGGTGATGCATCTGAATCAGCTTTACTTAAATGTGTAGAATTATCTGTAAGATAGATATAAATTAATAATAAATATAAAAATTTTGATTTATTTATTTTTTTATTTTTATTTAGATTGGTAATGTTATTAAATTTCGTGAAGAAAATCGAAAAATTTGTGAAATTCCATTTAATTCAACAAATAAATATCAAGTATCAATACATGAAACACAAGATAATGATGATCGAAATTTATTAGTTATGAAAGGTGCACCTGAACGTATACTTGAACGATGTTCAACAATATATATTGATGGAACAGATATTGAATTAAATGATTGTAAGACAAAAGAAAATGAATAATGTTTTTTTTTAATTTAAAAAATCCTTTTTTTTGTTGTTTAGATTGGAAAGCTGCTTTTAATCGTTCTTATCTTGAATTAGGTGGTCTTGGTGAACGTGTCTTAGGTTTTTGTGATATACGTTTACCCATTAATGAATATCCACGCGGTTATGCATTTGATTCAGATGAAGTTAATTTTCCTGTAACAAATTTACGATTTCTTGGTCTTATGTCTATGATTGATCCACCACGTGCTGCTGTACCTGAAGCGTATGTTATTAAATAATAAAGAAAAAAAAACGTTTAAAATTTAATATAAAATTATTTTCTAGTGTTGCTAAATGTCGTTCAGCTGGTATTAAAGTTATTATGGTTACTGGTGATCATCCTATAACAGCAAAAGCTATTGCAAAAGCTGTTGGTATTATTTCTGAAGGACAAGAAACAGTTGAAGATATAGCACAACGTTTAAATATTCCTGTTGAACAAGTTAATGCAGCTGATGCTAAAGCATGTGTTGTACATGGTAATGATTTAAAGACTATGTCACCACTTGAAATTGATGCTTTATTACATAATCATACGGAAATTGTTTTTGCTCGAACATCTCCACAACAAAAACTAATTATTGTTGAAGGTTGTCAACGTCAAGGTGCAATTGTTGCTGTTACAGGTGATGGTGTTAATGATTCACCAGCATTAAAAAAAGCTGATATTGGTGTTGCTATGGGTATTGCTGGTTCAGATGTTAGTAAACAAGCAGCAGATATGATATTACTTGATGATAATTTTGCATCAATTGTTACTGGTGTTGAAGAAGGTCGTTTAATATTTGATAATTTAAAAAAATCTATTGCTTATACATTAACATCAAATATACCAGAAATTACACCATTTTTAATGTATCTTATTACAGATATTCCATTACCACTTGGTACAATTACCATTTTATGTATTGATTTGGGTACAGATATGGTACCGGCTATATCATTAGCTTATGAAAAAGCAGAAACAGATATTATGAAACGACGACCACGAGATCCATTACATGATCGACTTGTTAATGAACGGTAAAATTGAATAAAAGAAACTTTTTTCTAGAATGTTTCTATTTTTTTATTTATGTTTTAGTTTAATTTCAATGGCTTATGGTCAAATTGGTATGATTCAAGCATCAGCTGGATTTTTTGTTTATTTAGTAATTATGGCTGAAAATGGTTTTTGGCCAAGTCGTTTACTTGGTTTACGTAAATCATGGGAATCAAAAACACTTAATGATCTTGAAGATTCATATGGTCAAGAATGGGTAATATGAAGTTTTTTTAAAAGAAAAATTTGTATATATTTTTATTTTAGACATATAATCAACGTAAAACACTTGAATATACATGTCATACTGCCTTTTTTGTTTCCATTGTCGTTGTGCAATGGGCTGATTTAATTATATGTAAAACAAGACGAAATTCATTATTTCATCAAGGCATGACGTAAGTATAATTAATTTTTTTTTGTTCATGAATATAAAAATCTTTTTTTTTTGCCATTTTTAATAGCAATTGGATGCTTAACTTTGGTTTAGTTTTTGAGACAGTATTAGCTGCTGCTCTATGCTATACACCTTATCTTGATAAAGGTCTTAACATGTTTCCACTTAAGTAAGAAAAAAATTAAAAAGGAAAATTTTGTTTTAACATAATTAATTTAGATTTTTATGGTGGTTACCTGCTATGCCATTTTCATTAGCAATTTTTATTTATGATGAAGTACGAAAATTTCTTATACGTAAAAATCCAGGTGGTTGGGTTGAAATAGAAACATACTATTAATATGCGTGTGTGTAACAGTCTTTATTTCTTTTTAATATTAGACCAATTCTCAGTATCTTTCTTTCTTTCTTTCTTTCTTTTTTTTTTGTCTTTGTTTATCTATTTGTATGTAATGAACAGTCCGTGCATATTCCATATAAGTGTATTCAAATGCACGTGTTTTCGTTGCTTTATAGTCATTAGCAAAAAAAATGTCTGTATGAGTATTATATTCGTTGTTTATTTTTTCGTTTCTTATACTTTCTTTTTTGATAGTTTATTTTGCACACACATTCTAGCTAACCTATTGAAGAGTATTTGGCATTATTATTCAAAAAGAATCTTGTGTATTGAATAGAAGAGTATTTTCAATGTTTTTTTTTCTTTTTCTTATTTGAATGTAACTGTTTCTTTGATTATTTTTTTTTCTTAAAATTTAATTTGTGCACTGCAATATACCAACTATACTTGATCCGTATCCTACACTCAGATATGCGTCCAGTAGTCCCGCGCTATCAGGTGTCCATTTGTGCAGTGTCTTTCTTTTTAATTGTCAGTCTCTTTGATTATCTAATTTTTTTTTGCTTCTCTTTTCTTTTTGCAACAATATATGTGCATGTCCTTGCTTGGTCGTCTTGGACAAAATTCCTTTTTCTCTTCTTTTTTTTTTTTTCTTTACAGTTCATTCTGTTCTAATTCGTCTTCTATCTTTTTCTTTCCTTTTCGTTTATTTTCGCATTAAAAATTTAAAATACTCTGATCTAAATGAATTTAGTGATCAAGATAAAATGAAAGATTATAGACTTTTTCTATTTGTAATATTTATAGAATAGAAAGACAATTTCACATATGATATGTTGATGCATAATTAATAGGAAGTTGTGCAACGATTTTAACGGACCTAAAATAATTGTAGCTGAAACTATGAAAATATCAAATCTGTCTTGAGAAATTTGAATTTGATGAGATTTGACATTAACGATTCTAGTAGATTTGTATAATAGCGCCTTACTTATATAATGAAGTGCTTGATTCCTTTAACATTTTGAAGAATCAAAATTTCTGAAAGTAGAAGCATAAACTTTCGCAAATATTTGATGACTGAATGGTTTCGAGAAGTTTTTGAAATCATCGAACTCTAGCTGTCAATGTATATTTTTGGTTCCCAATATTCTAAAAACTGAGTTTCTAGGGCTGGATCCAACGGATGCAGATTCAAAAGTTTCGATGTCAAGGTATTTATTGTCGTTTACTCTTCTATTGCTCTGTTCAAATTCGGATCTAAATCCAAACTTGATTTGTAGTTAAATCTGTTTATAGACCTATACTAATACTTGAATTTGAGCTCGGCTCTGAAAGAACCTCATGCTTTAATAATTTTGAATTCAAATAATTGGTCATAGTCTTTAAATGCTGCTTTAAAAGACATTCCGATAATCATTAATTACTACAAGATAATTCAATTAATTGCAATTTTATGAAGAATTTTTGAAAAGATGAAATGATGTAATGAATATTAATGTACTTCTTATTCTTATTTAAACAATATATGCTGTTGTCAGAATAATTGCTTTTTTCGCAAATACTATTACTATTTTTATATGTTTTTATCTCATTGATTACAAGCTGTATTACTTGAATGCATACTATAGTTAGTAATATTAATAAATATTGGTACAAGTTATATCGATCATGAATATGCAAAAGTGAGGAACCAGAATGATCACCACGGGAGTGCTCGAGTTATGGTATAGGCGTGATTCATGACATGACTATATCGACACATCCCTATATTCATATTTTCCTTCTTTGTTTCGTATTACGCAATACTGTGGGGTTTAACACGCCTGTGCTGATCGTTCACTGACCCGTTCATCTAACCAAACGAGAATGATTGATCTTCTGTAGGATAGCACAGTTAACGAAAGAATTTCGATCTTTTCTGTGTTATACAACAGGAGTTAATAGTAAAAACTTTACATAAAAATTATAAAAAAGTCTGTTGTCTAAGTTTTTCTATTGGTCGTATTGATATTAAAATCAAAGTAAAACTTCTTTCTTCTTGAGTTACCTATGTCTCATCACTTCGTTTTCCATAATTGAAACAAAAAACTAATAATTCTATATGGTCTGCGAAAATAGAACTTTTTAGATTAAGCAGTGAAGCCTATCTCAGTTGCAAGAAATTTGATTTCTTGATATTTAACGAATGGCTCGATTTACCAACTTCATTAAAGGCTGTTTTTCAATATTCGATATAGAATAAACATTTCTGCAGCGATTCATACATATTTGATCATAAAGTAACAAGTCTGTGTTTAGTAAAAATGTGACATAATCTCGTATTTCCAAAGTTATTGAGTAAGACGATATGGTTTAGTCCTTAATCATCACTTTGGTTTGTCATGGTGCATAGATTAGTATTTTTCCTAAACTAAATCAAAGTCGAATTTCTATTGCTTATGCAACAAGGAAATAAGAAGTGTCTAACGAAACAATCATGTTTTCTATTTTACAAATCCCAAAAAAAATTTAGGTTATCACACTAAAAATAATTAATGCGTATCAGAGAATATTTTAATCAGTCCATCGCTTTAGCTGATTTTCTCAGAAAAAATGCTCTTTGATAAACTTTAGAGAACTTGCAAGTCGTTCATGTTCATCAAATTGAGATAGGCAATTTCTACCTGATTCGTGAAACATTAAACGATAGCTTTTAGCGCTGATTTTGAGAGCAGAATGGTAGCCAAAAATGAAGTTAATCTGTAATACTAGCTTCTATTATTAACTTTCTACCATAATTAAAATGCGACTTTAATGATGTGAAGATATTGTATTTCAGTCATTTGTTGGTTGATTTACTCTTGATTAGAGGGGGGGGGGGGGAATTATCGTTACCTTACCACTTACTGGGTAACTGGATAATGGAAAATTTGTGGACCATTGCTGTTCATTTATACATCCAACTTTTATTATTTTTCAAGACTTATCCTACAAAGTTACCTATAGGTCCTCAAATCTTACCTTATGGTAGCATTCATGGCTCCTTATACCGTATCTAATAAGAGCACCCATAATCATCAAGTCCTATCTTATTGGGATATCCATAGGTATTTATACCCCATCGTTTACAGAAACTCATAGGTCCCCATCCATTATGTTATAGGAGTATCGATAGGTCTTCAAGTCTAGGGAAAGGAAGTTACCGTTATGTTATTAAGTAAATGATAATGGCCAATAAATCCTTTACCAGTAATGGTAAATACCGTTACTCTGTAACGGTAACTTGTAACGAGAAATATCTAATTCCATGCAAAAAAGTCTATTTCTCTGAAATAATAATATTTTATCAAGTTCGATCCAAGGAAGTTAAAGTCTACAAATGAAAATCGCGAGACAACTATTTGGAATTTTATCTACTTGAGAGGCCCACTACAAAAAACTGTCATTATTCGAGGGAACTTTTTCTTCCCTATTATCAAGACAAAACATATTGTTGTTCAGATCATATCAAAGAGGATCTTCTATAATCCTATAATCGGGCCGAACAACATTATGCTTTGTCTTTATAATACAGAAAAAACTCGTGAAATCTGATTGATTGATAGGCTTTTAATATTCATCAATCAAATTTCAGTACCTATTTTGTCTCTTATTATAAGGACAAAACGTAATATTATTCGGACTGTCTTAAGAATAGTGGATAACCAGCTTGGTTGAATCTGATTAGCGGATAGAGTAAGACTCTCAACCAAACAGATTTCAGCAGGGTTTTTTTCGGTATTATAAGGACAAAATATAGTGTTGCTAGAGTCGATCATAGGATTACGGTGGATCCTCTTTTATATGACTCAGATGACACTATGCTTTGTTTTTACAATAGTGAAGAAAAAGTTTTCTTGAATAATCGTCCTCTTGTAGCGGGCCTCTCAAGTCAGTAAAACTGCAGAAGTCATCTCGCGATTCATATTCATGAACTTTAACATTCTTTGATGAGATTTGATAAAATATTATTATTTCGCAGAAATACTCTTTCTTTCATGGAATTAGAGATTTCCCGTTACCAGTTGCCGTTATGAAATAATGGCGGATACGATAACTGATAACGGGCTACGGATTCGTTATCCGTTACTCAGTAGCTGGGTAGTAATGGTAACGAATCTGGGACACTTGCCCATAGAACGCTTGCACATCAGACAGATGCTCGCTTATACAAGAGGTTAAAAATCAGCTGCTTTTCTATGTTTTGAAAATAACATCACTTTTTATCTACTTATAAATCATTGAAGATTAACTAAAGAATAAGTAACGCTCGTCTGTAGACTTGCTTAGCTCTTTCTCGTAGAAGTATTATTTCTAAGCTGTTAATAGATTGCTTATTTACGTGGTTCCACGATTCGAAATCAACACATTCATATTGCATTATTTTGTCAAGTGCATATATCTACACATGTGAGTTTAGCATTCTGAGCAGAAAGTTGGGTTGATTTTCTTGCAACACAATGATGAGATTAGTAAATTTTATTTATTTTTTTAAATATTCATAGTTAGTAACCAAGTCATAATGAATAACTAATTAATCAATAAAAACTGATCTTAGATTCAGATTCCTCACCCTCGATTATCTTTTGGTCACTTCTTATGGAAAAGTAATTTCCTGTATTTTCATATTATTCGACCAATCCGTAAAGTACAGGCATATAAGCAAACAGTTTATTCTTGCTGGACTCTTCTCTACGAGAACGAGAATAGAAATGAACATCACTTATCTTTAGGAAATATCCAACAGGTGATCGAGGTAGAATGATTGGGAAAATTCTATTATATATAGCATATTTAAAAAAGATATCACGTAGAGAAAGAAAATAACAAATTTGTCAAAGGATAAGATGAAACATATGTTATATGCAGAAAAAGAAAAATCCAAGTATATGTGAGTTAAGAGACGAACGAAAGGAAAGAGGGAAAATGCCATACGTTATACATGTAATTGATGTCGATCATATTGAGAAGAATCAGCGAAAAACGAGCAAAAAAAAATTTGCTAGTGTCTATCGGAATACTCTGCGAGCACGTGGCCGTAACCCAACGGGGTAACGTAACGGAGTAGTAACGGTAACTTCCCTTCCCTAGTAAAAACCTCCATGTGGTCAAAATGTAGGTGATTAATATGTGAAATTCAATTATAAGGCTTAAAATTGAGAAAATAAGTCCCTTGCTATTTTTCTTATACAACTATATAAAGACCTGATATTTTGGGTGTATACTTGAATCGATTAAGCCTAGTTACTGGCAAAAAATATAGGGAATCGTAGATTGGAAAAACCAGTATGCGTTCGAAATTCCATTTATAGCTATACAGTTTTGGGTGATCGTGGATGTTCGTAGAGCCAGCTCATCGAACTCTATCTACCTATACTATCAGTTTCCAATATGGGAGTGATTGTGGGTAATCGCGTCTTTTACAAATATCCATGGAACATTGTACTATGTAAATTGATTCATGGACGCATTGTAATCTTTTATTGAGACTGTGATTCTGTGTAACAATGAAAGTCAGTTCATAATAATCAAACAAAGTATGCTTACGAGGGAACATCTCCAACTGTGAAATCAGTTTTCACCTGAGACTATTAGCATTCGATCGATCTTGATGAATAATGAAAAAGTCTGTTTAGATTTGGTTTTCTGGTCTTTTGCCAAGTTATGAACGTTTAATTCGATTTCCAGTATATAACCATACTTCTCAAAGTTTGAGCCAAAACTAACGTATCCTTGAGAAGATATGAAATTATGATAAAGTCGTCGTTTCTGTGAAA
The DNA here is from genome assembly GCA_022393335.1 of Macrotrachela quadricornifera. Classification (NCBI taxonomy): domain Eukaryota; kingdom Metazoa; phylum Rotifera; class Eurotatoria; order Philodinida; family Philodinidae; genus Macrotrachela; species Macrotrachela quadricornifera. The sequence continues at coordinate 20,941 of JAJEKB010017005.1, read as the reverse complement.
TACAGTCATAAATCAGCATTTCTTTAAAATGTGAATATCTCAATAAGGATACGTTGGTTCTGAATCAAACTTTGAGAAGTTTCTAGTGGCTGTAAAACTTGATTACACATAAAATTTCATCTTAAAACTTTGTCATTCAGCCATTCAGACATTCTACGCTTATAATTCGGCAAGAAAAGACCAGAGAAACAAATCCAAATAGATTTTTTCACTACTTGTCAAGATCAATCGAATGGTAATAGTCCTATACGAAAAGTGATTTGACAGTTGGGAATACTCTTTCGTCAGTTATTTTTAAGATATAACACACTCGCCATCTTCTCCTATCTTTTTTTGTTAGAACTACTTATTTATGGATAAATTTTTTTTTATCATCATTCACAGTAGTATTTTTTATCCTGGCTTCTAAAGGTAATATTTTAAACTTTTTACCAATCTAAAACATTTAATATATGATCGTCTATAATTGATAAAGCATATACATAGAAGATTTATTGTTATTATAATAAAAGAATCAGTTTTACGATTTTAGTTCTTAACAATAAACAGAATATGAACACTTATTTATAAATAATATCGCATCATTTGAATTATCTTAATGTTTTTTTTACAATTAAGCTATCAATAAAGTACTGCGGGACAGTCCAAAATCTCGAAAAATTCCGTTTGTCCCGTTCAACGGGACAACCGTGACTGTCCCGAAAGATTTTCGGGGTGGGATACAAGAAAAGTTTATCCTACAGATCTTTAAGTTATAAAGCACAGATTATGTTTCTAAAATAAACTTGTTTTATACAATAAAAAAACAGGCAACTACATATGCAGTACATGGACATATAAAGAACATAAAAACAATTGAACTGGAATGAAGGAACTTAGTCAGACAAATAACCTCGATAGGAGCAAAGAAAAAAATATTTTATCTACATCAAACAAATAATTAATGAAAAAATAAAACAAAAAAAAAACAAGTCACCGGTATATTGAGCCGAGAAGAAAAGTTATTGAATTGATTTAAGAATTCGAATTTGGATTAAGATTTTTCTTATTCGATGATGTATTAATTTCTTGATTTAATTGTTTATCATCATGAGAGGAAATATTATCATCACCTGTGTCTGCTAAAAAATCAGCAAATGAAACAACTTGTCCACCAGTACTAGGTCCTCGAAATGGAGAATCTAATGAATTATCATGATCATTTTCTGTTTTTGCTATTGTTCGAAGACCATCTATTGAAAATGAATTTGGTTGTTTCGGAACTATTTGTGATGTTTCTGTAGTTAATGAATTACTATGAGCACGTCGACGTCGACTGTTTTGTTGTTCATCATATAATTGATTCGAATTTTTTGGACAAATAAAACAACAACAACAACGACGAAATATTACTTGACGAAATGCTCGACGTATTGCACGATTGGAAAAAGCATAGACAAATGGATTAAGCTTAAACAAAAATAAAAAATAATATAAAATGAAATTCTCAATATTTATATTTTTTTACTTACTGCTGAGTTACAATAACCAAGCCAAAAAGTAATTTTAAACCATGTATTTTCAGTATTTTCATCTTTCAATATACCCTGATGTTTAAGTATTGACATAAGAGGTAATGTTACAAAAAATGGAAGCCAACATATAAGTAAAGCTCCAAGAATAAGACCAACTGTACGAAAAGCTTTTTGTTCACGTTTAAGACTTTGTAATTTATGTTTTATTATTAATAATTCGTCATTTGATGCCATTTGATTATTATTATGATGTGGTAGATGTGGTATATGAAATGAAGATTTTCGTTGTATTGTTGTATATAGACGTTTTCCAAGTAAACGACGTACACGACTCTTAGAACATGTACCTGATGATCCAGAGAGAGATGTATCATCATCTTGTGCATCCTAAACACAGCAAATAAACTTTAAAATTTTTTTAAAAACTTTATCAATACCTTCGGATCTAATTCATCTTTTTTCAATTGAATTCCATTAGTTTTTGATATAGTATGATTAAGACTACAATCTTCATCAGAAATTATGTCATGTTTTAAAAGTGCTGATGATGCATCATTTTTATTTTCATCTACTTGACTTGATGGTATTCGACTTCTTGTTGATGGTGCAATTGAATGACTTTGTTGTTGTCGAACTTGTTCTGATGCTATTTGATAATCAATTTCATAAAGACGTCGTCTTTCGTTTTCTAATTTTTTTCCTTGTTTATTAGCTTCTTGATAAATACGTGAATAAAGTATAAGAAGTATAATAACCGGTATATAAAATGATATCATTGAAGAAAATATTGTATAAAATGTATTTTTATTAACTTTGCATGTGTCTGAAGGTTCACCTTTGCATTTTTTTCCTCGATCAGTTAAACCAAATAAAGGTACAACTGATGTTAATATTGATACGCCCCAAACAATAATTATTAAATAAATTGTTCGCCTAATTGTCATTACACAACCATAATTTAATGGTCGTGTTACACCAATGTATCGATCAATTGATATAGCCATTAAAGCTATAATTGATGCTGTACAACAGAGAACATCAATTGCAAGCCATGCTGAACAAAAAGTTTGTCCAAATATCCAACGACCATTAAGAAGTTCAAGTATAGATGAAAATGGAAGAACAGATATACCTAAATAAAATTTTTAATGATTTATTTATTATATATATATATATATATTATTACCCAGTAATAAATCAGCACAAGCCATATTAGCAATAAGAAAAAATGATGGTGTATGAAGTCTTTTATCAAGAAAAAGTGCTGAAAGTACAAGTGTATTGCCAATTATCGTACTTAATATAAGAATAGCAAAACCAATACATGCTGCTGGTGATACGTATGGATTTGTTATAATAGAAGCTGCCGTTTGTGTAATAACATGTACTGGACTTGTTCCTCTTGTTGTACTTAATGATCTTGTAATATTATAAGTACGAATAATTTCAGGAACGGTGAGTAAAATTCCATCAGACATCGTCACATTTTTGTTAATGTTGACGGTTAATAAAAGATCATTATATTATTGTCATCAAACTAAAAATCTAAAATAAAAGGAATAAATATATTTTATGTTTTATATGTCATCATACTGATCAATGTAAAAAGAAATAACGAGACTTTTTTTTTTTCTTCTCTTATCGAATTAATTTGTTACTTCTCTAAATAACATTACTAAATATAGATCATTATAACTATCGTAGATAGAGCTTTGACGGTAAAAGCCTCTCTTGAGAACGTTGAGAAAATAATTAAATAATACTTCTGCAACTCATGCTGAGGACAAACATGTTTTACTATTACCGTCTGCAGAACGTTATTTTCTATTTTTTTTTCTATTCATATGATTACTATTGATTGATTTTATCCATGCATAACTAATATTAAAAATGAAATAAGTCACCTTGTATATAATCAATCGGATTTAGATGAAAAATTTGATCTTTTTTTTTTTTCTTTGAAGGATTTAATTTATTACAATTTGTTTTACTTTTTTTTCAACATATAACTGTCAAAAATACTTTTATTTTTTTTATGTCACGATCATATTTTATAAATTTCTAGATAACATACCTATTAAATAATATTACATTATATTTGTTGCTTTTCTTTCTTTAAAAATAATGTATGGAGACATGAGAATGTCGAGTATCCTTGAATTAATCAAGGAAAAAAAAAAGAAAACTAATGTTCTTTTTATTGATTCTTTCTTCTAGGTAAGCTTATATATTTTTTTCAATGAACTCGATCAACCTAAAGAAGAAAAAAAGAAACCGAGAAAAATAATGAACGTAAAAAGAAGCAGATAAATTGTATAATTGACATAAATAAATAGTAACAAAAAAAAAAAGAGAAAACGACAATGACAAAAAGAAAAAAAGATGAAAAATTGTCGTGTGATTAGAATAAGAAGAGCATTGGGACCGATTCAAACAATCAATGAATATCTCTCATAAAACTATTTGTAATACGAACGAATCATTTCTTTACTTTTTCTTATTATTATCGATATAATATTTTTTTTCAGAAATAGACAAGAACGGAAGAAAAACATAAAAGATGTAGACCGTCTTGTCTTTCTTTTCAATTCAGATATATGCACATATTATAAGTGATGCTGATTTTTTTTTTTCGGGTACTTTAACCAACCATCTGTTATTGTTTCTATTCAAATTACTATCATATTATATATCTTATCTTAGTCATATTTCATTCTAACTGTAAAATAAATTAATGATCAAAATGTTTTGTTTTTTTTTCTCGAATGATAAATTTTTACCTGAAGAACAAGACGTTTAACAAAATATAGTTGTTTATAATCGTTGCTTAATAATTTCAATAGCGTGACGTTATATGCACATGTAAGCATATAAATATATATTTGCTATTGGCTTCGCCTCATTGCTTATCAACCTTAGACGAATACTTATTAGACGATGCAAGAAAACAAAAAAAAAAAAGAATCATTGACGATAATGTTATCATATTGGCGTTTAAAGTGCATCCAATATATAATCATAGACGTATTCTCCTTCCTTTCGTTTAGTTGACGTTGCGTGGTTGGACTATTTTTTTGCAATACTTTTCCTGTCGGTAAAATAGATTCTGTTGATGAATGATATATATCCATACATCTATTTTAAGATTTAATTAAGATGTTAGTTTTTAATGAGTCTATTTACTCTTGATACATTATATTTGTGAAAGAAAATACAACAAAAATATATATAGTATATATTGAATCGAAGATTCTCATTATTATTTATTAAAATAATAAATAATTAACAAGTTATTCTATATTTATTGGATTCTGATGTGACTGTAATAAGATAATGCTTATTTACATATCCAAATAACATAGAATTTCATCTGTCGCAGCTGTCATAGTGAATATTCTAAATATAGTTAACATTAACGATCATCATACAAATACTAAGTCCAACACATGTCTACAAATAAATCTTACTTGTAGAAAAAGAAATGATTATTTAGTACGTGTTTAAATATTGAAGACACTTATTACTAACGGAAATCAATAAAATATGTATATATATAAAAAATAACTGGATTGTCATGTTTTATTCAAAAAAAAAATCTACAACAATCGAAAAAAGATTCTATGTGATAAAAACATCAAATAACTGTTCTTGAATAAAACAGAAAGGAAAAGAATATCTGTATACGGAAATGATGGCAAAAAATCATGAACGCGGTTGATTGCACAAACTGAAGTGATTGTGCGTGCACATCATTATTTCCTATATAAAAAACCAAATACTTGCTCTAGGACTGTTATTATATTACTGTTCTCTATACAATTCATTTTTTTGCAAGATCAAAAAAAAAAACTAAGTCGATGGATAAAATATTATTATAAAAAAATACAAAAGCTTGATAAACACGAACTAAATATTGACAGAACACTTCAAACTAAATGGAATCTTATTCTTCTTTCTTCTTATTAGGCTGCACGTTCTTATAAAATCTTGAAAATGATTAGCAGCGTCTTCTTTAATTATAGCTAATGCTAACCATTTGCGTGTTCCTTTCTTATCAGAAAAATAGTAGCGGAAACATCTGTCATCAAGAAGAAAGGATAAATACTTCATATGCATCCGGACTATTAATATGTTCTTATTCATTTGGTATTAAAATACATTTCTTATGTCAAAAAACAATATTACCATGCGAGAAAATAATTTGATTCATACAGAATTTCAATTAGAAAATTTAAGTTAATAATACATAAATTTCAATAATTTTAATAGACTTATATTTGATTGTTAAGTATTTTATAATGAAGGTTCATTATTTTTTGCTTAGTAACAGATTAATTCTAGGATGATAAATAGTATAAAAAGAGTCACTCTTTTACTTAGTTTTTTTGTGAATTTTTATTAGCAAAAAATGATATAATTATTGAAGCTGTAGCCAAGAAACGATAGAAAACTTTTAGCTTTATACTGTCATAGTTGAAAGAGATATTCACCAAACCAGAGTCAAAAATAGTTGATTTGACATTGACACTTCAAAATTCTCTGTGAATCTTCTTTTTATATATTTGAAAATGCATGTCAAGTTGCAGGACATGACATAGAAGTGAAGAAGAGGACTGACATGCTGAATGGCTTGAAAAACTCTCTAAAAATGAGCGTCAATTTACATAAGTCCTTGTATATATAATAAAACAAACTTTGATTTAACAAAAAGGACTATGCATCTTGACATACTTCCGCAAACAAAAAACCATTAAATATATAGAATGAGTGTTTACAGAAAAGTTTAAATTAATGCGATTAAAACAATCCATATTACTTGTGAAACATCTCGCGATAGACTATCGTATTCATGCATTTATCTTAACTTTTACGTTTATGGGGAAATGACCTTTTTTGATGGAAAAGATGAGCTTAACGGAAGCTTTTTTGTATTAGTAATGCTTATTTACATTTTAATGACCTATCACAATATCTTTTTTTCGCCTATTTTAACAGCCTTAGCTGCAGCTGATGGTTTACAGCAGTTTAAACTAAATTATCAAATTCGATTAGAAGTATTGATTTAATCTATTGATATTCATTTATCCATAATTTCAATAGTATTGCTTGCCTTTTATTATATTCATGTATCTTCGTCTTTAATCACTTTATTTGTTTTATCGTTCATTATAACATCATGACTTACTATTATGAGTGCTATTGTTTTAATGAGTAAACTGAATTTATTACTAATAACATTAAATAAATGATTAATTTACTGAAAAAACATGATAGTTGTCAATCATTCAATTGCATAGTGATAATCTGTTCTCATTTGAATAAATTGAAGAGAAAATTAATAATTAAATGATTTTCAAAACTCGTAGTTTTTCATCGTTGTCTATTGAGAAAAAATCAATAAAACCAGAGCTGTAAAAGCATTTCTCAATTAAACATATTTCAATATGTAAAAACTGCACATTCTAAAAAGTTTTTACGACAGCAAATAACTTTATGCATTTATAACGAGTCGAAATGAGCTCTTTTTATAATTGCGTTTTTGTTTAATGTTTTAAATTCGTTGTTACATGCTTGAATTTTTAGAGTAAAAATCAGTAGGTCTATACTTTGATATTAGTTGAAAGCTAGTCAAAATGACTTCTTCATTGTTTTAGTTTTGTTTATATCAAAATGAATCACATAAATTTTTTTGTACATCACTTAATTACTACAATTTAATTTTAATTAAATAGATCGAGAATAAAATCTAACTAATAGGAATAGAATTGTTATTTTTGTCTTGAAAAATTCGAAGATGTAAAAGCAGGAAATGTATATCGGTAAGTATCTTTTAGATTCTATCATACTCGGATCTTCTCTGCAGGCAAAGATGTATGTAGAAATGATTAATAAAAGTATTCTATCATCATTCTAAGTTTCTTTGTCTTTGATAACATGAATGTTAAGATGAGAACGATATGGAACGACACGGAAGATTGAAATTATAGAAATATGAACAAAGATATTAATAGATGAAGAGAAGAAAGTAAAAAAGTAAGGTGCACAGAAATGAAACTTAAAATTATTTTTTATTTTTATTTTTATACACCATTCGCTAGAGAATTTCAAGGCGGTCAAGAGTACATGTGCCTTATATTTTCTTAAACCTTTTTCCCAATCGAAAAACAGAAAAAATTGGGAAGGCATCAAAAATAGATAATTTAACACCTTTCCAAAGATTCCTTTTTTTTTAAATATTTTACATGATAGAATCTTCTGAATTAGTTTTCTGATTCGTCATCGAAAACTGAATAAGAAAATGGTTTTAAACAAGGCCTCCGAAATATGTCTATTGGATTGGGCATCAATTTTAACCTATTTAAGTACCTTTAAAAAAGCTCTTCATACATTTGGAGCTACGAATCTAACCATGTAAAAATATTGGCTTTAACATTTCTGATAAGACCTGTGATAGGCTTGCAAAATTAAGTTCCACTTTTTGAGCATGAGTCTTGCGAAATTATTTTGTGAGCCAATGCTTTGTTTTAAAAATGGTGTAAAACCAGTTTCTTATTCATTTTTCGATGATGAATCAGAAAAACTAAGTTAAAAAATTCTATCTTGTAAAATATTTAAAAAAAAAGGAATCCTTGAAAAGTTGTCAAATTATCTATTTTCGACCGTAAAACGTTTCAGAAAACGCAAAGTATATATATATTCTTAATCGTCTTGAAATTTCCTATCGAATAGTGTATAAAAATCAAAAATCAAATATTTTTACTTTAGTTTTGCTCTGCATGCACCTTATATTAATTTTCATTCAGAAAAGTAGGAGTTTCGCAGAAAAAGTGCTATAGATTATTACATAAGAAGATCTCGTAGTGATTTAGTTGATTTCGTACTCTGATTCCGATTTTTTGCAACGAACAGCAAACAGGTTTTGAAAATCTTCTTGTATTGGCAAACTTTTATGTTCTAAAATCAAACAATTGATACACGTAAACGCTTTACTGAAAGACAACTGTCAACTATGTGTTGATGTTCTTGAGAAAAGAAACCTTCAATCGCTTATCTTTGACATGTGATAAAAGCATTGACATTTCCTGTATCGAATGGATAACGCTTGAATATATTAGACGTAATCTATTTTGCTCATTTCAATAAACAATCGATGGGCTTCTATACAATACAGAAAATCGGTTTTTAACCACGAATTATTGGTTCAAAAGAAATACTATGGAAAATGCGAATTCAAGCAGTGACTTGTGTTCATAGATAACAAAGCACGATAGTTTTCAACTGATAGTAGTTATTCTCCTAATATAGATGATCAGACAATCTTCCATTAAGCCCTTTATCAACTAGCTTCGAATAATGTAGATATGGTGTGGAACAAATTAATCGATGAGTAAATCTCAAAGGTTCTCCTGAACTCCTACCAAAAACTTAAACTCATTGTAAATAATCCATCTCTTAATAGGAAGAAGAGCGATATGTATATCTGCATGATAGTACCAAAACATGATATGTAGTGAATAACATTATCATAGACTTTTCAAAATGTTCTAAGTACTTTATATAAAATATCTTCTTATGAGAAAATATATCTTTTGATGTTCATAAAATCATGTGAAACTCACCATGGGTTCTTGAATAATAACTGCATGATCAAAGTAAGAATCATTAAAAACAGTATGTCTAAAAAATGGTCGATCTAACTTATTATAATGCTTTTTATCGTTTTTCAAGATATACAATAATACGTAATTTTTATAAAGTAGATACTTCTCTATCAATTGAGTTAATTTGGTAATGACTTCGGTCAATTTTTTATGAATAAGAAGTTCACAAATACAGTTCGGATAAAAACTATCAAGCCGTTGAAGTATCAAAAAGCATTGATCAAAAGCTATAAAAATTTAATTTACTGACCAATTATTTCTGCTCTTTGAAACCAGCAAGCTCATTTGAAAGATTACAATCTTTCGACAACTGATTTAGGTAGCAGTATCCTAAACTCTCTTAATTATTTAAAACAAATTATCAGCAAAAGCTACTGGAAATTTCTTTATCTAGTATTTCTAGAGTTCTAGACAACGTATCTTTTTAAAAACTTATAGCAAACATTTTAAAGCATACAATATAAATGATTTGCAAATACATATATTTTTATAGATAATGTGTTAAAAATATCAATTACAACTGCTTGATATATTTTTCATTTTCAATAATTTGATTGTCATTATAAGGCGCCGTACTTTGAAAATTCGTTTTTTTCAAAACAAATTCATTTAAACACATTGATATACATAAAACATCAATATCTTTATATAAAAATCATTTAACGGCAATTTAAAACAAAAACAAATCTGATTTATTTTAATTATATAACAAATTAAATGCCACGACCAAAAGGTAGTAAAAAAGATAAAAATCAAGCAAATAAAATTCTTTTAACATCTTCATCTCGTACTTCTATATCATCACCATTATCTTACTTACAACCATCGTTTATTTTATCAAATATAAATTATTCAAATGATTTTATAAATGATGATATGAATTGGATAAAAACATCACCTAATAAAGGTGGTAGACCAAGAAAAACTGAATATATAGATGGAAATGATGATAATATAATTCCAATAACTTCATCAAGTGAAATAAATGGTAATCGTGTAATTGTTAATCCAGCTGTACTTCGTTATCTTGAACAAAATCGAAATATAAATTATTCATCAATATTAAATAAAACAAATCATGAAACAGATGAATTTTTTAATAAAAATATTTCAATAGATATGAATGAAAAAAAAGATAATTTATTTAAAAATTTTTCTATAGAAGAATCAATAAATAATAATAATAATGATACAAATATGAATTTATTTATTTCACCAAAAATTTTTAAATCATCATCAATTATATCAAATGAATTTAATAAAAATATGCAAGATGATGTTTTTTCAGATTTGTCTACATATTCAACAGATTTTTTAACAACTGCTCGTCTTGCTCAATGGATTCTTAATCATTAATAAACTGCAAAACTTTTATTTAAAACAAAAAAGTGCATTCAAAATTTCTTTTTATGTTTAACAGTGAATTAAAGAAATTATTAATACTATTATAGGTCAATCATTAATTAACGTTGTTGCCATCATTCTTTCCAAAGTCTAGATTATCTTCTAAGATGCTTTTTATATAGACTATAGCTACAATTCTTGTCTGACATGAATATCACATGTCAGTTGTCTTGAGAATCAGATAAACCAGAATCTGGAAACATCCATGGTAAGGATGTCAATCAGTGACCTCTATGATAATTTTTATGTCGCTATTAAAACTTCTCTACAAGATGATTCACATTTTCATAATAATTGATATAGAATGGCTTCTCAAATTGCTCGTCGGTTAATTATATTAGGTGCTCCTGGATCCGGTAAAAGTACAATTGCTAATCGAATCGTAAAAACATATGGAATACCTTACATCGTCGTTGGAGATTTACTTCGTCAGCATATTCAGCAAAAATCAGGTAATTAAATTTTAATATATTAAATAAATTTAATACAAATTCTTCTTTTCTTTTTTTTTTTTCATTTAAAGAGGATAGTAGAACAATTAAAGAACATACCGATAAAGGTATTCTTTTACCTGATGAACTTGTATTAAAATTTGTTGTTGATGCATTAGAAAAAAATCGTGAACAAGGATTTTTATTAGATGGTAAAAATAAATTTAAATATAAAATTTTTATTTTTATTTTTAATATTTATTAGGTTATCCACGTACATTAAATCAAACTGAAATGTTATATCGACAAATGAAAGTGGATCATGTTATTGCATTGGATATACCTACTGATGAACTTATTAATCGTTTAAAAGATAGATGGGTTCATTTATCAAGTGGACGTGTTTATAATCATCAATGGAGTCCACCAAAAATATCAGAAAAAGATGATGAAACAGGTGAATTATTATCACAACGTGAAGATGATAAACCACAAATTATTCATCATCGATTAGATACATATAATAAAAATACAAATCCAATTAAAAAATTTTTTAGGTAATTTTTATATGAATTTTTTTTTTAATTGAATTTTATTCTTGAGTTTTTTTTGTAGTCAATTAGGTATTCTTCAAGAATTTCACGGACGTGAAAGTGATAAGATTTGGCCGGAAGTAAAAAACTATCTTGATCATGTTTTCAAAGAACCGATAGTTCAAAAAGCAGCTGCTTAAAGGAAATAATATTAGTTTTATATGCGATATAACATCCTTTACAGTGAAACTTTCTTTAGGCATTGTTTGTTTTTTTTTTTGTTATTTCAATGAAATACATATCATTGCATCAAAGTGTAGAAATAAAACATTCGAAATGTGAGAAAACAATATACATGTTTATATGAATATATTTCACCTAGCAATCCTGTAGATAGAGCACAGCCATTAATTGTAACAACTTAAAATGAATCGATGTTAATCGATAATTGATGCCGTAATTAATTAGGTATGTAATTAGCACTGCATCTATCCAAGATGTTACGGTTAAAATGTTTTTCTCAAAAAGCTGGAATATAAAATCATCCATTCAATTTTTTAACGTATTGCTAAATAAAAAATTCGTTATGTAATAAACACTTAGTGAACTTAAAACTAATTTCATTGATAAAAAAAATTGTATCTCTCTCGAATTATAATTAGTTCTAAACCTGCACAGGTGCACTGTATACCCAAAGAAAAACAAACACTCAAATTAAATGTTTTTTTTACATTCCGGAAGGTTTGAAGAGTTAAATCAACATTGAAAATATCGTAGGAGTGAATTATTAATAGTAAAATATCAATATATTAGATACAAATTTTATTATAAATTTATCTTCGTATTCAATGGCTATAAATTCCTATCGTAAAGTTTTATCTTTGTCATCAGTATCCAGATTTTATTAAAACGAAATTCATCTAGATCAATGAAAAACAAATATAAAGACAGATGGTCATATCACATATTTGTTGTCTTTTTTCCCTATTTGACCGACACCTGTTCGAAACTATTTTTTTTTCTCCTGTTTCTTTCATTTCGGAAACAAATGAAACGATTGTCCGCTGTGCTTGTCATTCATACGAATAAAGAGAAAAAGAAAAAAAAAACATACACACAACATATAGTCAATATAATTTCGAGAATATATCGGTCAAATTATTAAACGAAAGGAATACGTCCGTCATCTTGTTATACAATGACCGCTGCCGACCACATTTCAATATTTATAGTGATGGCATCAAACTTTTATTTAAACTGAGCAGTAGTTATTCATATTTGTCAATATGAGCTTATCATCTACATCAACTTCAAGTATTTTAACAAATTCTTCACCTAATACAATTATATTATCAAGTATAAAAAATTCTTCATCTCCTAGTAAAAAAAATTTAATAAATCCTATACATATTGGTGATAGTTGTTTACAAAAATTACGCACTATTACTACAACACCAATTATTAAATCGTCAGTAAATCTTTATAATACAAAACCTACTATTATAATAATAAATAAAAGTTCTATTAAATCTGAATTACAAGAAGCAATAACTGTGAATCATATTCCATTTTCCAATAGTAATAAAAATCCAATAACAATTAATAAAAATTTATCTACATTAAATCAAATAGTTTCATTTCAATCAGCAAATGCTACTAACATATCAAAACTTCTTCAAACACAATCTATCTCTTCAATTCCACACAATAGTAAATATTTTTATTTTTTATTTTTCATCTAAAAGAAATTTTCTTTTTTTCAGGTATATCATTAACTAATAAAGAAAATCAAAGTGAATCAATTTATAGTAAAACAAAACTTTTAGTTGAATTATTATCATCATCAAATATTCAACCACCATCTCATTTTGGTTCATCATTAATTGAACCAACAACTCAAACACCATATTCTGATGCAACACGAACACGATCAAAAAAACGTCTTAATCGAGTGAAAAGACCTATGAATGCATTTATGGTATTTTCTCAACTTGAACGTCGTAAAATAATTCAATTAGCACCTGATATGCACAATGCTGAAATATCAAAACATTTAGGTGCACAATGGAAACGTTTAACAGATAATGAACGACGTCCATTTATAGATGAAGCTGAAAGATTAAAAATGCTTCATTTACGTGAATATCCAGATTATAAATATAAACCACGTAAACGACTTCGAAAAGGTTTATTAACAAATAGTTCATCAATTCATATTGATTCATCATTATCATCGGATGGTTCAATATCAAAAACTGAAGAAAATTTATTTACAACAAACTTTAATATTGATGATTTATTATCTCAAGAACAAATTGATCCTGTTTTACTTGATGCACTTGCATCAGCTGATTCACAGACACAAGAAAATTTTTTTAATCAACTTCAAACATTTGGTGATTTTAAATTATGGTCTGATCTTGATTTAACAAATATTGATTCAATTTTATAAAATAAACAAATTATAATTTCTATAAATTTTTTTTTTGTGTGTAAAATTTCTTTTTGTTTTTTCTATTAGTATATATGTGACAAAATAAATTGTGTTGTCTTTTTTTATTTTTATGGTGATAATCATCATCATCCTAAGACACATTAACAAAATTTATTATGCATTTTGACAATACAAAACAAAAGAATCGTGTACATGCGAATTTTTACAAAAAAGAATGTCGAATTAAGTTAGGAATGAATCCAAATCGAGTCCATGGGCATGAGCCATATCACTTGTTGAATACGGATAAGTTATCTAAAAACAAACAAAGAAATAATTGTCAGCTAAAAAAACAATGTACACCCGTTCAGGATAAATTTTGTACAGAAAACATGAACATCTAATGAATTTTATTTAAAAATGACTACTGTTGTGAATGCTCCATCCTATTTTGACGATAAAACAATACGTATTAGATGGTTTTTTCAGTGTTAGACAGATGAAATCAATAAACAATTGACATAGACCGTAAAAAATCGAATGAAGAAAGCTTTTTTCCATGCCATTAGAGATGAATGATCATTTTGCATTCATTCTGCTTCTTCAGGGAGCATCTACGTAAGCTATTTTAATGATTGATTCAAAATCAATTCTGCCGATTTACTGCTAGGGACTAAAGGATAAAGTGTATTAGAGTTGTATATGCTAGATCCACACATAATGGAATAAATAGCTCAAAAACTGAGCAGCTATGGCTATAGTCAGATTCCAAGATCGATCTAATGATGCATTTTTCTTAAAGTGAGAACTAGATTCGTATAAAATCATGAAGAAAATTACTGGAGAAATATGTAAAGTGTGGTCATCACCAAATGGAATTAATCGAAGAGGATATTTCATACCTTGAAAATGATTGTAAGATTTGGATGATCCAATCACGGAAAAACATTAACTTTATGGAATTTCCAAAAGTAGTGATAGTGAGACTTCAATCAATATCATAATAATAAAATTTCAATACGATCTATTTTATTCCCATATGCCACGGTTACGTGAATGGTAGTGGATCTTTTTTTAACTAACTTTTGATAGAAATAAAATAGAAAAATGTCATTTTCACTTTTGAAAAGAGAAGATGAAGATCCATAGAACCATGTATATTTGATTTTCTAACTCTTAAAAAAATGTTCTTTTTCTATCAGAAAAGAAAAAGGGATAAAATTGAAGGATTTTCATAGAAATTGCTAGAAGACAGAATTGGAAACTCCACGAAAATACATATTGTTCATTTAAGACTTACACCAAAAGTGAAAACCACAGTTCTCTAACTTATTTCTAACAAAAGTTATTCGAAAAATAATCATGGATCCCTTTTTTTAAAAATGAGTCTTGTATAAAGGCAACCCATGAAAACAAAACAGATCGCATTGAAATTTTATTATTATGATATTCATTGAAGCACGATCAAATACCATAGAAAACTAGAGCATTCTTTTCTCTATCAGTATATATGGAGAAAAAATGTCTTAAAAGGTACTAATATCAGTGGTTTAGTTCAAGAGTTTGGATACATTCTAAATTCTAATTTTTTCTCCTTCTTATAAAATATCTTCAATATCACTCCTGAGTGATATTATCATAATCACTAAATGATTTTAATCAAACATACTTGATAAGATTGTTGTTTCCATTTACTACAATCAAGTGGCAACATAGTATTATCTAATTCAATATAATACATGTATATATAGATATATTTATTGAAAAAAAATTATTTTTACTTTCATTTAAATTTTTATTCATTGAACTTGGAAAATTTGACGTATTAATCGCATTGAGAAGACTTTGATACTAAAAAAATAATCAAAGATAGTATTTTGTTTTTGTTTAATTATATTTAAATTTATACATGTGTTGAAAAGTCTACAATAGTTTCTGAATAATTCTTTTTTTTTTCTGTAATTTTTTTTGATCGTTTTGGTTTATATTGTTGATTATTTACTATTTGATCTGATACAACAATAATATCATTCGAATGAAATAATGGTTCAGATGGATCTTTATTAATAATTAATGCTCGAATTAATTTTGTTGCTGCTTTTGCATTTAATTTATGAAAATATGTTAAATGATGAAATAAAAAAATATGTTGATCAGCACGATCACATGGAATATTTGGTACATGATGTTGATCATTTAAACCTAATAATAAATAGAAAAAATTATTTTGATTTTTTTTTCTAAAATAATTATTTACCATAAATATGTCGAGATAAAAGTGGACATTTTGTTTTAAGTTTTCTCACAGCACATTTTGATTGTGTTATAAGATCATCATTATGAAAGAGTTGAGTAATTTTTGGAGTATAAGATATTAACGCAAGAACAATTTTTTTTGCTGCACGTGATGATAAATTATGATGAAATTGTAAATGTTGAAAACAAAGAACTTCTTTTTCAGCTCGTCCTAAAAGAAACATTTTCAAATTAGAAAAAAAAGAAAAAATTTTATTTTACCACATGGAATATTTGTTATATCATGTTCATCAGATAAACCAAATACACCATCTTGTGTTAATGGACATTTACCTTTATTTAAAAATAAAGATTTGTTTTGATTTTCTTTTTCAAATTATTTTTACATACATTTATAATTTTCGACTGAAATATTTTGTTTAAGTACTGTTTCATGAATACTAAATACATGTTCATTTGGATTTATATTATTACAAATAGCACGAACTAATTTTCGAGCAGATACACTATCAAAATTATGATACCATTGAAGATGTTGATTAAGAAAAACATCATTTAGTGAACGATCACATGGAATATTTGGTATCTGATGAGATTCGTTAAGACCATAGACATCTTAAATAATAAACAGAAATATATATATAAAGATAAATATATAACAAACCAGTTCGTATAAGTGGACATCGACATTTAAAATTTTGGACTTTTTGGTAAGACATTGAAAATAGATCTGAAACTATAATTATTTATTTTATTAAAATAATCTATTTATATATACGTAGATAAAATATCTTGATTGAATAACTCTTTAAAAAAAATATTTTTCTGACCTTGTTATATTATTTTAAAATGAATCTTATTGTATTCACTTTTTTTGATGTAACAATTAAATTAATATATTTAAAAAACACTTACTTTTCAAATTTATGTGCAAAAAAAAAAGATTTTTGTGTTATTATTTTGATAATCTTATTGAATAAAATAGATATATAATATCACATTAGAAATTAAATTAAATTTCATTACTTTTTTTTAGAAAAGAAAATCAAATGAATTTCTTTGTTGTTGATTTGTCAATTGAAATCAAGAAATTTTTTTCTTTTCTTCTCGTGATCGTTTTTATTCCATGTTTTGTTTTTTTTTCTCGTTTTTGATTTATTTTAAAAACAAAAATGGTAAAATAAGGAAGAAAAGAAATGTTTTTGGACCAATTGGAATTTATGATACATGTGAAAGGAATGATTCATTCATTCTTAAAAGAACATAAGTTAAAGTATCTTTTTTTCAAAAAAAAAAAAATCTTTTAAATAGAATTTTCAATAACTAAATAGAATATCATCACTAATTGTTTAAATAATAATGAAAAAATATTTATCATTGAAAGACTTTTGATCAGATATAATCAGAATAAATGAAGTGTAAAAGAATAAAGTATTGAAATTATTATAGTAAATAATACAGAAACAAAAAAAAAATGTTTTCATATGGTTAAACACGAAGGAAATAACTCGCAAATGAAGTGTATGTTTAGATTTTTTTTCTTTTTAAAAAAACTTTTAGAATTAAATCTTTTAAGTTAATATTGCGATTTTAGCGATCCTATCGTAATATTTACATTTAAATCAAATAAAGGAGCATTAGTATAATATATTTATTCGTTTGATATTAGGAAATTCTTAATATCCATTAAAAAAAATTGTCTCACCCTCACTGTATGTGAACGATTGATGTTTGATAGAAACTTCAACGTTTAAACTAACTAATTTTGAAAATTTTTTCTATGTACATCACTGTAAGATCATTTCATATAACTACTGAAAATATCTTCAGAATGATTCATATGTATTTTTCTTATTTGATAAATGATCGAATTTATTTTATGAGATTAACAATAGTACTCACAAAAAAGTTAGTTCATTTGACGGAATCAAAATGAAAATGTTTAAAATTCTTATCTTATAAAAAGTTGGCTATAAGAATTGATTGCTTTAGGTTCTGTCTTTTCATAATGTATTTTTCAATTAGAACGGCTCATTTGCGCTGAAATTTTCAGGGATAAGTGGTTCTAGCAAGAAATACTTCTGGTACAAATTTTGGTTTTATATCTTATATGAGATCAAACCTTTCTAACTTTACCATTATGAAAATTCGAGAGCTCAAAATCGTTTCAAATAAAAGTTAACATTTATGCACAGTTTTGGTTCAAATAGAATTTTCAAATTTTCTTCTATTCATTTTTTACCAGTATTTTAATAGATATACTTGTAAAATAACCATAAAAAAAAGAAACTTTACTCTGTTTGAGATGGTTATAACAAAGCAAAGTATTGATCATATCTTGAATTGAGTGATGGAAGCTATTTCAATCTGTCTGCCTAAAACCATGTTTTGAGAGAAACTCAAAAACCTGCAAAAAGTGATTGTATGGCTTAAATCTTTTTCAAATAAGCCTGTTAAAGTCTGATCGTTTTTCAAAAAATTATATATATTCTAAAAGAGTAGATATCAATACATCCTCCTATAACAAAAAATTAATTTTGATATCATTTTCCATCTATGAAATGTCCTAGAAATAATAAGTTTCTCTGTATTTTTGATATTTCTCCTCTATTATTTCTGTGATTAAAATATATTTTTAATCTAAAGATAGCGCTTGAAACTCTCTATAAAACCATATATGATCAGACCATAAAACCGTTTTGGGTATATTTAAAAAACGATAAAAACTCAAGACATACAAGCAACTGTAAAAAGTAAATGACGGTGTCCTATAATAAAAAGCGGTAGTTTGTATTTCATAGTTGAATTTCTAAATATATTTTATTAAGAAAACAAGATGTGCGATAGGATGCAATGTGAAAAGATCTACAATCGGCAAACTAAAGCTTATTTTAATTTTTTACTATTCTGAAAAAAATCATTGTTTTTACATGTACAAGAATTTCTTTTTCTCATTTCATCTGTTTTCTTTAAAAATTATGTTCAAAAAACACTTCAAATCCAGTACGGTCAGTTTTTAAACGATAAAACTTGTTGGCACAGAGTTTTCCTTTTTATTTTAAAATAAAAACTGTACAGATTTTAGAGCTTTTCACATTGCATTTTACGGTATATTTTGTTTTTTTAATATACTGTATTTAGAGATCCATATATAAAATGCAAAGTGCGACCATCTATTACAAAAGGCACATATTTACTTTTTACAGTTGTTTGTATGTCTTGAGCTTTTATCTTCTTTCAAATGTATCTAAAACAGTTTTTTTTGATAAAAACGTGTTTTAATCACAGGGCTAATAGGCGAAAAATATCAAAAATACACAGAGGCTTATTATTTCTGAGATATCCGATAGAAATTTTATTGATTTAACAGATATCAATTCTTAAAAGATGTAGTGCTGATTTTCTTGAAAATGATTGAAATCAAATGTATGTATAATAAGATTATTTTTTAATCCATACTGGATCTTGAATTTAAAACAATGCAATCATGTTTTCTAAAAACCATCATAGCAGATTTATTTTAAAATATCTTAATAAATAATACATAAAATAAAAAGAAGTAAAAAGTTGTTTACACATAGATTTATTAATATATAAATAAGTCGAATTGAGTAAAATGAAAGAATATAATTAAAATCTCAAAATATTAGAAGATCTAAATTCTTTTATTCTGCTCTTTACAATAGTTCAACTAATTTTTCTTCTATAAATCGGTAATGTCAAATAATCTCGAAAGAAAAAATCTCGAATAAGCTTGAGATAAATTTTCTTGTTTAACTCTTGCTTTAACGATGTATTTGAAAGATATCACCAGTCTGCTTAATTAATTCACCTGTATTTGTTTTTATATGAACACGAGCATTGCAATCCTTAATTTTACATATCCAATACATGACGTTTGGTGTAGCTTTACTCTGATGATAAATGTAATCGGCAATGACAAGAAGATTTTTTCCTTTATTACTTGTAATGAAAGTAGAAGACTTTTTACTAGATCTTCATCGTGGCATAATCGATAAAATTTAAATTGTAGACAAATACAAAATCAAGTAAGTATCCAGAAAAGAGTAAGTAGAAATGATGACATATGAATACAACAATGCAAAGAAATAGAATAATATCATTCTATTCTATTATTAAAAGTAAGAAGAAAAAATAATTGATATCGTTCTTACATACGAGAGAAGAATGAAACAGCATTTTCTAGATTTTCCTTTTCGTGATTTTTTGTTTGGAGATTATTTCACATAATCAAATTCAATTTTCTAAAAAACAATTTCTAAAAAGACAAGTATTTGAAGTCACGTCAACCGATACTTTTTTTTGAATTCCTTTGAATTCGTTTCGAAAAATATTTTTGTGTATTTTTTTTCTCTAGAAGAAAATGTTTGATTTCGCATCGAATTCGCTGAGGTAATGCCATCAGCAACATATTTTCATGAGCTCGGAATGTATTCTTTTACATCGAAAACATATTATTTTGCGAGAAACACGTGAAGAATCTTTTAAAACGTGCTTTAAACGAATACTAGAAACGTTTTTAAGGCTTATTTTTAACTTTCTAATATTGAATTTGATAATTAATATTTACAAAAAAATCAATGAAGTATTAGTCGTCAGATGTCATCTTTTCACCTGTCTTTTACTTTGTTCATTCAAGCAAGACCTTCTAAACTATTAATAGCTTTCCCGATGGATGATTTTTTTT